>NW_024121433.1:6705098-6774918 GCF_016745375.1 Pimephales promelas
TTTAAATGACCCTGTTATAGCAAACAAATGACAAAGTTCAACTCTTTTTGATAATTATTGATCTAGAGAGTCCAAAGAATTGTCCCAGACTGGTCTGGTTCCGATCGGGCAAAAAACCAGGGACTAGTTCGCAAAGTACGTTTTTTAACATATTCGTGAATATTTAACGAACGATTTTGATTGACAGCAATGGTTCTTGAGGCAAAGTTGTTCAGCATGAGGAGATCTATCAATTGATATACATATTGTGGGGGTGTGTGCAACACCACGTGATACAGAGCCATAAAACTCTGTTAGCGCCAACTAGTGGCCGATTTTTTTCAAAATTCTTACAGCCCTAGGGCCATGAGTCGAACATGCCCATCGAGTTTCGTTCCGATGGGCCTCCGTTAACCTTGTCTCACAGGTGCTCAAACTTCATTGGCCGATGGCGGCCATGTTTTTTTACATACGCCAATGTCCTCATAGATATACATGGGCCTTGGTCCAAGACACTGCATACCAATTTTCAAGTCAATCGGACTAACGGTCATGTGGTCATAGCCCTTTTTATGTTTTTTTCAATGTTATAGCGCCACCTAGTGTTCAATCGTCGCTATTTTTTTACTGTGACCTCAAATTGAACTCGTACACATGTGTACCGAGTTTGGTGAAGATATCTCATTTACTCTTGAGTTATAGCCAATTTAGTAAAATAGGCTCCTCCCACAACGTTTATTTTGCTTCCCCTAGCGACCGGAAATAGAAATTTCAACATTTTTTTGATAATTATTGATCTTCAGACTCCAGAGAACATTTCTGCACTGGTTTGGTTCCGATCGGGCAAAAAACCAGGGACTAGTTCGCAAAAAGTAGTTTTTCGACAAAATTCAAAATGGCGGAAAAATTTCCATACCGGAAATGAAATCGGAGATATACGTTTTTTTCGTCAGGTGACCAGCTTTCCAATGATATAAGACACTTGAGTGTACGACTTACGGTCTAGGAGTTATGAGCCGTTTCGCGCAATTGGTCGCTATAGCGCACCTATGGGCCAATCGGGCTCATAATTTGATAACCTCTCCTCGATTTTTGTACTACCATCTGACAAAGTTTCAGAGCTCTAGCACTTACGGTTTGGGCTGCACGATGCGTTTTAGGGGAGAATAATAATAATAATAATAATTAAAGCTGCAAGCAGCATTTAGCGGGGTTCAAGCAGTTTAGGCCTTTAAGGCCTTTAAGCACAAAAGCATCAAAAGACATTAAGGTTTAAGTTTCAATAATGGCAATTTACCATCGGGAATACATTGTTTTTAACATTTTTAACAGTTATAGCGCCACCTATAGTCCGATCTCCATGAAACTTTGCATGCTTGTTTAATAAGTTATGACACATGTGCTCATCAATTTTTGTGAAGTTCTGACTTTTCCTTTAGGATTTATAGGCTTTTGGGTGCATTTTGTCATGCCCCCTTTTATTAATGACCCTGTTATAGCAAAACAAATGACAAAGTTCAACTTTTTTTTGATAATTATTGATCTAAAGTGTCCAAAGAATTGTCCTAGACTGGTCTGGTTCCGATCCGGCAAAAAACCAGGGACTAGTTCGCAAAAGTACGTTTTTAACATATTCGTGAAAATTTAACGAACGATTTGATTGACAGCAATGGTTCTTGAGGCAAAGTTGTTCAGCGTGAGGAGATCTATCAATTGATATACATATTGTGGGGGTGTGTGCAACACCACGTGATAACAGAGCCATAAAACTTGTTAGCGCCAACTAGTGGCCGATTTCTTTCAAAATTCTTACAGACCTCTAGGGCCATGAGTCAAACATGCCCAACGAGTTTCGTTCCGATCGGCCTTCGTTAACCTTGTTTCATAGATGCACAAATTTCATTGGCCGATGGCGGCCATGTTTTTTTAGATACGCCAATGTCCTCATAGATATAAATGGGGCCTTGGTCCAAGACACTGCATACCAATTTTCAAGTCAATCGGACTAACGGTCATGTGGTCATAGCCCTTTTTATGTTTTTTTCATATTATAGCGCCACCTAGTGTTCAATCGTCGCTATTTTTTTACTGTGACCTCAAATTGAACACTTACACATGTGTACCGAGTTTGGTGAAGATATCTCATTTACTTCTCGAGTTATAGCCATTTTAGTAAAATAGGCTCCTCCCACAACGTTTATTTTGCTTCCCCTAGCGACGGGAACGAGAAATTTCAACATTTTTTTGATAATTATTGATCTTCAGACTCCAGAGAACATTTCTGCACTGGTTTGGTTCCAATCGGGTAAAAAACCAGGGACTAGTTTGCAAAAGTAGTTTTTCAACAAAATTCAAAATGGCGGAAAAATTTGCATACTGGAAATGAAATCGGAGATATACGTTTTTTTCGTCAGGTGAATAGCTTTCCAATGATATAAGACACTTGAGTGTACGACTTACGGTCTAGGAGTTATGAGCAGTTTCGCGCAATTGGTTGTTATAGCGCCACCTATGGGCCAATCGGGCTCATAATTTGATAACCTCTCCTCGATTTTTGTACTACCATCTGACAAAGTTTCAGAGCTCTAGCCCTTACGGTTTGGGCTGCACGATGCGTTTTAGGGGAGAATAATAATAATAATTAAAGCTGCAAGCAGCATTTTGCGGGGTTCAAGCAGTTTAGGCCTTTAAGGCCTTTAAGCACAAAAGCATCAAAAGACATTAAGTTTTATGTAGCAAGCATTATTTACCATGATAAACCATATTTCAATGTGATTTTTCATGATTTACCATGTTCTAGTATGATTTACCATGAATCTAACATGAGTTTCCATAGTTTACCTTGATATACCATGTTATAGGATGGTTTACCACAATATAGCAAGTGAAAAGACTATTAATAAGAAAAGTGGCCAGCAGAGGGCAGTAGAAGACCACTTATTGGCACACTTCCATTTTGAAATACTTTGTTTCTCCAATATTCTGCACTAAAGCAAACCATTTTTTTCATGTTAACTTCATAAAGCATGCTTACACACAAATGCACGCACACGCACACACACACACACACATTTATGCTTATAAGTATAACACACCGTTGCCATGAAAAACAGAGCGTTGCCATTGATTCTAAACGTAGAGACAGAACGGACTATTTTTCTTTTTTATCGGCAATCGTTTTTTAAATCAATAAACTCCTGTTTATATCTATATTTTGAGTCAAATTATTGATTTACTTGGTAGGTAGCAATGTAATAAGCAGATGAGCAGCTGAGCGTCTATTCATCGAGCCAACGTGCAAACATCGCAAATAAAAGTGAAAGTAAGTCACAGAGGCTTAACACACAATCATCTTCAAGTAAAGAAACGAAATTATCTTACCAGCGCTGTTGCCACTCTTTTATTGATGTCTTTGATTTGGAAATTAGCTGATAATCAACGAAATGCAGCTCAAATCTGTTGCTTTTGGTGGCGTGCAAAATCCATTAAATCTGCATATAACGCAGGAGGTGAAGATCGGATTTATATCCGTTTTGCAAAAACACATTTATGTGGCCAGGTGTAAATGGAATCGGTACTTATTATCCGGATAACTTATCTAGATACAGATCGCATTTTAATACCAGGTGTAAATGGGGTCTCAGTTAACAACATAGGCTACTGCCTATAAAAATCTAAATAGAGTTTTTATAATTCTGACATGTTAAACAACCTCAATTATTTTTCCTGAACACCATCACGATTGAAAATGTGACATTGATTTCCTACAACAGTTCAATAAACAGTAAAAATGAAATCACTTACATTTTAGATGCTATATTGGCTGTTTTTGTTCTGTTTCAGCAGCGAAAATAGTTCCAAACAATAATCACAGCAGGTAGCAATGTAATAAGCAGGGTAATGTAGAGCGAGGCGGTTGTTATAGCGAATACAAACCCACAGGCTTTGCGTAATCCCTAACTTATTCTGTCTGTTAAGCGTCCTCCACTGTGGTGTTGGGGTTCATAATGTTCACAATTGTATTTTATTAGTTGTTGGTTTAACCATGGTTCATGAGGTAATGGCTGACTGTTATTTTCTTCTCAATGACTTTTCTTGTTACATGTTCATTGCTGGATTCATAGAAAAACATCAACCAATATTGCATACTCATAATTATTATAATGAATATAATTAAAGAATTCATACACTATAATACACACAAATGCACGCACACGCACACACACACGCACACACACACACACACACATTTATGCTTATAAGTATAACACACCGTTGCCATGAAAAACAGAGCGTTGCCATTGATTCTAAACGTAGACAGAACGGACTATTTTTCTTTTTTATCGGCAATCGTTTTTTAAATCAATAAACTCCTGTTTATATCTATATTTTGAGTCAAATTATTGATTTACTTGGTAGGTAGCAATGTAATAAGCAGATGAGCAGCTGAGCGTCTATTCATCGAGCCAACGTGCAAACATCGCAAATAAAAGTGAAAGTAAGTCACAGACGCTTAACACACAATCATCTTCAAGTAAAGAAACGAAATTATCTTACCAGCGGTGTTGCCACTCTTTTATTGATGTCTTTGATTTGGAAATTAGCTGATGATCAACGAAATGCAGCTCATATCTGTTGCTTTTGGTGTCGTTCAATCCATTAAATCTGCATACGCGGGAGTTTAAGATCGGATTTATATCCGTTTTGCAAAAACACATTTATGTGGCCAGGTGTAAATGGAATCGGTACTTATTATCCGGATAACTTGTCTGGATACAGATCGCATTTTAATACCAGGTGTAAATGGGGTCTCTTATTTTTCCTGAACACCATCACGATTGAAAATGTGACATTGATTTCCTACAACAGTTCAATAAACGGTAAAAAAATTAAATCACTTACATTTTAGATGCTATATTGGCTGTTTTTGTTGTGTTTCAACAGCGAAAATAGTTCCAAACAATAATCACAGCAGAACCACGGCACATGTCACAGGAACACTCGACGTGTTTTCATTACTGAATCATTCTGCATTTTGAACGAATCGATTGAGTCAAAGATTCAAAGACGCATTCAAAAACATCGGTCTCATTCTTGAATGATCAGCCGTTTGAACGAATCGTTTGAATGAATGAATTGAATGACTCACTCATTAAGACGGTCGCCTGCCACCACCTACTGGCGGTTTAGTGTTAAATGTTTAAAAGTAGTATCATTCTTTCCCAGTTTCTTATGTAAATTTAAATAAATGTCATAACATTATTTTATGCAATTGTGATTTTTCAGTGTAAATGATTTAATTTGATCAGCCCCTAGAGTAACAGCCCATAGTGTCTTATTATTCGAAATAATACACCAGAATTTATAGTTTACCCACCTCTTTTTTACCACTACACCTCTGACCATAGTGTACATTAATTTACCACGTTCTAGCATGATTTATCATTATTTACAGTGATTGGGGCTTGGATGATTGGATTTTAATGTGATTCTAGGAATATAGTATAGCTATTTACCACGTTAATAGCAATTATGTGAAGATTCAGAACAACTGAAGTGATAAACTTTGACAAAAAAAATGATTGTGTTCAATATTTCACTAAATGTGATTGCAAATGTTAAAATAGTTAATTAATAAAGTCATAATATTAATTATAGTTGAGTAGTGAGACAATTACTATTTTGAACAGCAGAGGGCAGTAAAACACCACTTATTGGCTTAATAGACCATCATATAGATATCATTTCACCTTTTTAACTGTTATTTAGGCATATTCTGTCAGATCTGTCTGAAAATGTTCATGATTATTTAATGTCACATGTTCTGACTTGTTTATTGAAGAGATCAACGCTTTCAGGGACACTGAAAGTGTAGAAATAGATGGCTTCAACACACTAAATGTTGAAGCCATCCTATTATAGTCATCCACATGACGTAGTTCAACTTTTTCTTTTAATTATTTATCTAGAGAGTCCAGAGAATTGTACTGCACTGGTTTTAACATTATGATATGATCAGAGATGTACACACACACGCACACAAACACACACACACACACCTTTGGGATATTTCTTTGTAATCTAATGTTAAAAACAGTGACTATGTTAAAAACAGTGACAACAGTGGTAGGTATTCATATAATTTGTCTACAACTGAATGAGTGTGTGTAGATTTTAATTCAATATGACAGTTGTCATAGTACTTTGACTAAATGTGATTGTAAATGTTAAGTTAGTGAATTGATAAAGTCATAATATGAATTATACATGACAACTTAGTATTTTGAACAGCAGGTGGCAGTAAAACTCCACTTATTGGCTTAACAGACCATCATTTTCACCTTTTTAACTGTTCTACAGGCATATTTTGTCCGATCTGTCTGAAAATGTTCATGATTATTTAATGTCACGTGTTCTGACTTGTTAATTGAAGAGATCAACACTTTCAGGGACACTGAAAGTGTAGTAATAGATGGCTTCAACACAGTACATGTTGAAGCCATCCACATGAAGTAGTTCAACCTTTTCTTATAATTATTGATCTAGAGAGTCCAGAGAATTGTACTGCACTGGTTTTAACATTATGATATGATCAGAGATGGAAAACACCATTTACAGTCAATAATGGCAATTTACCATTGGAAATACATGGTTTTAAAGCTTTTTAACAGTTATAGCGCCACCTATGGTCCGATCTCCATGAAACTGTGCATGCTTCTTCAGCATGTTATGACACATATGCTCATCAATTTTTGTAAAGTTCTGAGTTTTCCTTTAGGATTTAAAGGCTTTTGGGGGCTTTTTGTCACGCCCTTTTGTAAATGACCCTGTTATAGCAAGACAAATGACAAAGTTGAACTTTTTTTGGATAATTATTGATCAAGAGAGTCCAAAGAATTATCCTAGACTAGTCTGGTTCCGATCGGGCAAAAAACCAGGGACTAGTTCGCAAAAGTAGGTTTTTAACATATTCGTGAATATTTAACGAACGAATTGATTGACAGCAATGGTTCTTGAGGCAAAGTTGTTCATCATGAGGAGATCTATCAATTGATATACATTTTGTGGGGGTGTGTGCAACACCACGTGATTACAGAGCAATAAAACTCGTTAGCGCCAACTAGTGGCCGATTTCTTTCAAAATTTTTACAGACCTCTAGGCCATGAGTCGAACATTCCCAACGAGTTTCGTTCCGATCGGCCTTCGTTTACCTTGTTTCATAGATGCTCAAACTTCATTGGCCGATGGCGGCCATGTTTTTTGAGATACACCAATGTCCTCATAGATATACATGGGGCCTTGGTCCAAGACACTGCATATCAATTTTCAAGTCAATCGGACTAACGGTCATGTGGTCATAGCCCTTTTTATGTTTTTTTCATATTATAGCGCCACCTAGTGTTCAATCGTCGCTATTTTTTTACTGTGACCTCAAATTGAACTCTTACACATGTGTACCAAGTTTGGTGAAGATATCTCATATACTTCTCGAGTTATAGCCATTTTAGTAAAATAGGCTCCTCCCACAACGTTTATTTTGCTTCCCCTAGCGACCGGAACGAGAAATTTCAACATTTTTTTGATAATTATTGATCTTCAGACTCCAGAGAACATTTCTGCACTGGTTTGGTTCCAATCGGGTAAAAAACCAGGGACTAGTTTGCAAAAGTAGTTTTTCAACAAAATTCAAAATGGCGGAAAAATTTGCATACCGGAAATGAAATCGGAGATATACGTTTTTTTCGTCAGGTGAATAGCTTTCCAATGATATAAGACACTTGAGTGTACGACTTACGGTCTAGGAGTTATGAGTAGTTTCGCGCAATTGGTTGTTATAGCGCCACCTATGGGCCAATCGGGCTCATAATTTGATAACCTCTCCTCGATTTTTGTACTACCATCTGACAAAGTTTCAGAGCTCTAGCCCTTACGGTTTGGGCTGCACGATGCGTTTTAGGGGAGAATAATAATAATAATAAAAATCAGTACAAAAACAATAGGGTTTCAGCACTTCGTGCTTGAACCCCTAATAAAAATCAGTACAAAAACAATAGGGTTTCAGCACTTCGTGCTTGAACCCCTAATAAAAATCAATACAATTACAATAGGGTTTCAGCACTTCGTGCTTGAACCCCTAATAAAAATCAGTACAAAAACAATAGGGTTTCAGCACTTCGTGCTTGAACCCCTAATAATAATAAAAATCAATACAATTACAATAGGGTTTCAGCACTTCGTGCTTGAACCCCTAAATATAGCTCCAAGCAGCCATTATCAGGGTCAGTTGCAAAGAAGATGAGAAGATATGCCAATGATATGATATGATAATGGCTGGGAGTGTCAGACCAACTGCTGCAAAGACAATTAAAGACATTTAAAGATGAATTTAGGCAAAATGGCTGAAAACCATATACATTAATTAAATAAATGATTTAATGGATTATCAATTTCAACCAATAGATGGTGCAGTTACAAAATTGATGTCAGAGTGAGGTGACACTGACACATACAAAGTTTGGTGTCAAAATGTGAAGGCATTGCAGAGATAAAGCCTGAATAGTCATTTTGTGTAGCATCATGAAATCCATAACTTCTAGTCACCACGGTTTGGAGATTAGAGGATTCGATTTTGGTGAAAATCGGACAAACGATCGAGGAGGAGCTCGAAAAAGTAGGTTTTAAAGAAAATAAAGATGGAGGAAAGGAAGTTTGCCCAAATACAGCAAACTTGGGATCTTTGTGCTCAATGTGACCCAAGGAATCAATTAACACCAGTGTCATTACAATAGGCAGATTTATTCAAAAGTTATAATTTGTGGAAATTTTATTGTAACTTTTGACCAAAAAGTGGCGCTGTCTTGAAATATTTTCAGTACCTTCAATGTATAGTGCTAATGGCACATTCTGAGTTTCATAATGTTACACCTTCGTTAAGTATAGCATTTTACATCACAATACTGTATTGAAGTCAATGGCAATTTCATGTTTTGTTCTATTATAGCGCCACCAAGAGGCACAATTCCACCATTTTTTTTTTTATGTGTATCGTTTCGGTTCAATATGAATACATGTACTGTTCCACCCCTAGAAGATATTGGCAAATGTTTTTTTAAGCGCTAAATCACAACGCTACACAAACCATAAGGCTAAACCTAGCATGTTAGGTTCCTGAATCCTTGCCGAGTGCACAGATACCAAAGGAGATGACCGTGAAAATCAGTCAACCACAGCCAGAGTAATGAGCATTTGAAAATTGTATTTTACCACTAGGTGTCACTGGTTCGAAACTTCTCAGGCTCATTTAGGGCATCGTATTGATGACCCATACCGAGTTTCATAACAATACGTTCATGCGTTCATAAAATACAACATTTTGGTACAAAATTCAAAATGGTCGATATATGGGAAAAACTCGACTCTGCATGATGCCCTGAATCTAACAAGACCACTTTTTTGGATAAATTGTTCAGAAGTTATAAGCAAATATAGCCATTTTCGCTATTGCGCTGTGCCGAAACACAGCATGTTGCCTCAGGTCATGCTGTTTATGGCATGTACCAAATTTGTTCTGAATCCGATAAAGCGTTGCGGAGATACAGCCTTACTACTGTTTTCGCAAGCACTACTGTACGTAAAATTAGTTTGTGTGGTGTTCGAGAACGGTTTGACGAATCAACATGAATTCCATAACTTTTTGTCGGCATGGTCTGAAGATGATCTGGTTCCACTTTGGTGAAAATTATAGCCCTTATGGTTCAAAAGTTTTTAGCATAAACATGAGTACAACTTTGGACAGTGGCACTAGAGGGATTCAGTTAGAGACTCCAGATTTGCAATGTTGACTGTTCAGACTGTCCTCTCAGTGTACCAAATTTCATAACTTTCCAGCAAGCGGTTCTATTGGGTGCCATAGACTTCCAGAGCGGAATAATAATAATAAGAAGAAGAACGCCAACAATTTCAATAGGTGCCTATGCACATTCTGTGCTAAGCCCTTAAAAATCTGATTTTCAACAGTCTCTTGTGACCTGGTTTTGTCAATCAAGTTCTTATCTCCAAGTTGTAAAGATAAAACAACATAGAATGTGAGATTTAATCATGATGGCAAAACAATATCAAGTGAAAAGTAGTAAGTTAAAAACTGATTGTAAATGAAAGTAATATTAAGAACTACTTAAATGCAAAATATTAATTAATTAAAATACATACATACATTAACTATTTTGCTTTGCCATCCCTATATACTATATATATCACGGTTATTATAGTTAACTTCAGCTAAAACCATAAAAGAACATTGTTGCTCTAAATAAATTAAACATTAACTTAAATAAAATATAACTAATTTTAAAATGTAAAAGTACTTTATTATTTTTAAATTACTTGACTTATTAAAATGAAAAATCTAAAAGTAAAAATATTAATAAAAACTATAATAGTATCTGAATGATACTAAAATAGCAGTTTTATATGCATGTATGTATCTATGTATGTTTATACTCTTGGACTACTACAACTACTTGCCATGCACAAGAACTCAAATTTAGCTTTTTTGTGCTAAAGTTTTTTGTCAGATCTAATTTTCTCAAAACACGATTTCCTGAGTCTTTCCTGTATATTCTATACATCCTTTATAGCTTAGTTTTCACTGACATAAAATTAAATATGGTGCCTATTCAGAGTAAAGTCTGTAGCCTTTAGGAAGTCTGTCATATCTGATGATCAGTTATTTATCTGAGCACATGGGTGTGTTGAAACCCCAACAGCATGCTCTTGCTCCGTTTAAAAGGTTTGACTCTGACCAGAGAACAAAGTACAATAATGCAAACACCAGAGCCAAATGTTGATCTGGTGGCTGTGGAACTGAGCTCAAGTGAATCTCAAGGCAGTAGAATTACATAACTGATTTGTTTGTTTTCTTAAAGCGCCCAAGCATTGTTCTGTGAGCTTATATAATAATTGCTGATGGTTCTTGTTCTGCAGGGCTCAAACACTCCTTGCGTCTGATCAAAGCTTTAGCTACAGGCGTTCGGTTAACCTGGATAGAATTACTGCCGTCTGCATTGCTTGATATTTTTAACAAATTTTGTGAATCCATCTCTTTCTGTTTCAAAGTTTCTTTATCTCACAGAAACACACAAACGTTCTGGCTTATTTACAACGTTTTGCCTCGGCTCACTTTTGATAGATTTGAATGAAACTCAATTATTTAAGTGGTAAAAAATACACACTTTCAGAATTTCCGACTTTATTTATAAACTTTGTTCTGCTTACAGCGGCAAGAGCTCGAAACGGAGAATAAGAAGTTGAAGAATGACTTGAACGAGTTGAGGAAAGCGGTGGCCGACAGGGCCTCCGAGAACAACTCGTCCAATGAGCTTCAAGAGGGCTACAACCTGCTGCTCAATCAACTCAAAGCAGCCAATGAGGAGCTGGATGTGCGCAAGGAGGAGGTCCTAATGCTTAAGACCCAAATTGTGAACACGAGACAGTCGGAGAACATAAACCACATTGTGAGTCTGAAAACATTACCCACGCATCAGTCAACGTACCCATTTTATAAATTTGACCCTGGAAGGGTTTTAATCCATTTTTTACAGCTGTTGTCTTACTTATATTAAACTCTCTAATCCATTAGTATTCCATTAGTCTCCAGTGGAGCAATCAGACATGGAGACATTGCATGGGATGGGATAGATAGCATATAATGGGCTTTGATGGAGCTCAGAGTAATTTAAATTCATCGAATGTTGTGTGTAATAGTGATAGTTTGTCTGAGCTTTGCAAAACCTGCTAGTGAAAGTGGCTTTATATCCACCTGCCTGTCTGAATCTGCTGAGGTGGGCGAATCAGAGTCGTCAGTATTGATTACGTTTGGAAAGAAAGCTCTTTTTCTTGCTCTCACTGTTAAATTTGTCCCCCACAGATATATTTTTCCTGTCCATAATATTGAATTGCTGAAATGTAGCAACTGTAAACATTCACTTGTTGTTCCCTATTGATATCTTTGTTTCATCCATACAGAATTCCAATGATGTATCAGAATGGACCGACAACAAGAAGCCTGTGGACGCGGAGGACATAGTGAATGTACCTGATTCAAAGAAGTAAGGCAGTCCAATCTGCATAATGAAAAGCTTTTAAAGTGACACCAGCTCTCCTCCATGTACATTTGTCTTTTTTTAATGAAGATGGAATTCAGTGGTATTGACCCTTTGCCAAGATCCAGAGCAAACGCAGATCTCTGATTCAGCTCTTCGTGCTGTCTAATTTCTTTTTCAGCTGTGTACCTTAGTTTACGGGACCTTAGTTTACCAATCACATCCTGTCACAGTCTCAAAGCTAAAAATGTCAAAGTTGTCTGAAATTTTTCTGGCAAATTTATAGACCACCCCTGGCTCATGTTGAGTTGATGCCACGAAACTTTGTTTTGCATTATTTTCATGCAAAACAGTCACATTTTTATTATATTTTTATTACATTATTATATTTTGTTGCACTACAGCATCATATCTACAGTAATGGTCTTGGAAATTCAGGCGAGTTTTATAACGATAACCAAGCAATTATTTAGTGACTACAACAATTATTTCTTGGTTTAAATTGAGTTATACAGTAGTGGGCAAAAGTGAAGTTCGGAGAGGATTTTTTTTTTATTATTTTTTTTTTATGAGCCTACAAGTTCAATTACACCATCAAAATATGGGGAAAATATTTATAAACCTGAAATCTGTTCAGTATTCACCCAGGATGCTCTGACTTTTCTCTATGCCACAATTTTAAAGTGGTCTTTTGAAACAATACGAGACAGAGAGTGACAGATTTTAGATGAGGTGCTGATTACATGTGAAAGAATATGTTTTTGTCCTTTGTGGTCTCAGGACTGGGCTCTGATTTCTCATTCATTGGTTTTCCTACCTTTCTCTATTTCTCATTTCCTGATATTGCTTGGGCAGGCAGCTCAACTTAAAAAACTTAAAAGAGAAATAATCCAAGTCATAACAGATACATGACCTCTTTACGTGCAGATAATTCAGATGTGCCCTCGTGCTTGACGTCTTCTCAGACTAATGCCATGCCTTGCTTTGCTAAACTAACTGGCCCTGCCATCTTGTCATTCTTCTCTTCTGCCTTTCTCTCCTCTCTGTCTGCTGCTGCTGCTTCTCTGTCTCTTTGGCTCTCCGTTACTCGAACGCCAGTAAAGCACAAGACTGGGGTTATTTGAATGAAGATGGGGAGCTTGGTCTGGCATACCAGGGTCTAAAGCAAGTTGCCAGGTGGTGCTTTAATTTTCTTTGCTTTTCTGTTTCGAGGTCTCTGTATATGTCAATGTTGTACAATCAGTAAAAGATCATTTGGCAGATATAGATTTTTGTCTCTTGAGAATTGTTTTGAGGGCTAACTGTTACAGAGTGAAGTATGTGTACTGTTTACACCCACTTATATAATAGTATGTCATGTTTAAATGTGTTCAGGTTGCTGGAGGCCCAGCTGCAGACACAGTCTCGACAGCACAAGGATGAGTTAGAGGCTCTCCACACACAGGTCGAACTGCTGAAGGACAATCTGGAGAAGAAGCAGGACATGCTGAACCACTTCTCCACGCTTTCTCCTGAAGCTCTTGTGGAGTTCAGCGTGCAGCAGGAAATCACACGCCTCACCAACGAAAACCTGGTGGGGGCTCATCTAAAAATGAACATTTTTGTCGTCTTTTTTTTTCTTCATAAAATTATCTTGACATCCTTATGGCAGATAATATATTTTGACTTGAAATGTATTTTTCATACTTTATTGGCTAATTGATGGTCTTGTTTTAGGCTTAAACCTTTAAGTTATGTTAGATTTATGCTAAAACAAATAAACTATTTGAAATATAATACAACCTCAACATCTAAAAAATATTTTAATTTTACACAATCAGTTTTGCTTCTGAAAAAAATGTTAAATTGATAAAAAAAAATTATATATATATATATATATATATATATATATATATATGTACAGTATGTATATATATATGAAGAGTTCAGATGCAAAAGCCTCTAAGTGCCATTTGAAATTTTCTTCTAAAATTATCATTTTTATCAAGCCTGTATATTTAAGTTCAGTAATTTCACTTAAGTGGCAATAAAGATTACCTATTAATTGTGAAAATTGTGAAAGTGAAATTACTGAACTTAAATACACAAGCTTGATAAAAATGGTCATTCTAGAACAAAATTTCAAATGGCACTTAGAGGCTTTTGCATCTGAACTCTTCATATATATATATACATACATACATACATACATACATACATACATATATATATATATATATATATATATATATATATAATGACTTTTTTATATATAATTTTTATTATTGGAAAACAAGACAATTATTTTTCAATGAGTGCTCAAACTGTAAAGTATCATTGTATCCAACACTATTGACTGACGGTGATGATTATTCTCCAGGATCTAAAGGAACTTGTTGAGAAGTTGGAGAAGAACGAGAAGAAGTTAAAGAAGCAGTTGAGAATCTATATGAAGAAAGTGCAAGAGCTGGAAGGTTAAACGTTTACCTTTGGTCTCCATGTTTAACATTTAACTTTTAGTAAAGCCTTGTCCTGATGTGCTATTATTCTTTCTATAGTTTCTCAGGCCACTAGGAGCAGACCAGAGCTGACTCGTCAGGTCACAGTACAAAGGAAAGAAAAGGACTTTGAAGGCATGCTGGAGTTCTACAAAGAAGATGAGGCCTTGCTGGTCAAGACTTTGATTACTGGTATGTGTGGTTGCATGCAGGCACATTTTAATGTGGAGGTTCTGTGGTTGTAATTAATACACAGGTCTTGTCTTGTAGACATGAAGCCCAATGCCGTGTCGGCCACTGTCCCCTGCCTCCCGGCCTACATCCTTTTCATGTGCATTCGTCATGCTGACTACATCAACGATGACCAGAAAGTTCATTCGCTCCTTACTGCGACCATCAATGCCATTAAAAGGGTCCTGAAAGTATGTATATTGAATACAATCACATCAACGCAGGGGCAAGGGTGCATTAAATTGATCATAAGTGGCACACAATATTTTTGTTTTTACTGTTTCTGATCAAATAAAATGCTGGCTTGGTGAGCTTTTTTCAAAAACCTTATACATCTTGCCTACCCCAACTTTTAAATGGTTGTGTATAAGCTCATAATGAGAGGTGGTTTATCATGCCCGTTTTTATTCATTCTCCAGAAAAACAACGATGACTTTGAGATGACCTCTTTCTGGCTGGCAAATACCAGTCGACTCCTGCACTGTCTGAAGCAGTACAGCGGGGACGAGGTGAGATATCACAGGCTTTTTACATTTGTTTTTTTCCTTGCATGTTTGTTTCATTTGTATATTTTTAGGGATGCACCGAAATATTTGCTGCTTAAAATTATCTGACAAAATGGCATTTTCATTTTTTGCCCGAAAGAGAAAAACCTTCAGTGTTTAGCACTCAGGTTTCACTCTCGCTCCAGCTGTTATCACTGCGTAGTTTGACGAACCGCTCAATATTCCGCTATATTCACGTGCGCTTCGCTTAGTTGCTCATGGCCCATACGAACGCTCCACTCATGCTCATTGGAAAAGCAAAGTTCCCTCAAATAATGTGCTGCCATGAAATTTCTATGTAGTTCAAAACTTGTTTCTGTTTTCAATAGACCTACTGTGCTGTAACATTTTGTGGTATATAGCCATGCTGGTAAAATAACCCTGACCTAAAAAAAGCTAATTTAAAAATAAGTAAAGTCATAAGTAAAGTCAAGTGCATCCAGAATTTTTGGTTTCAGCCCAGAATTTTCATTACGGTGCATCGTCCGATGAAGATTTCAGCTGCAAATAAGAGCTAGATCCATTTACCAAATTTACAAAAAATATATAATCACAGATTCTACCATCAAAAGAATGGTTTTAAAGCCCCTGGTGACCTCGTCTGCTAATCTTTGGTTTGATTTTGCTGTTGCTTCCTGTCATAGGCATTTATGACACAGAACAGTCCCAAGCAGAACGAGCACTGCCTGAAGAACTTTGACCTTGCGGAGTATCGGCAGGTTCTGAGTGACCTTTCCATCCAGATCTATCAGCAGCTCATCAGAGTGGCGGAAAACATCATGCAACCCATGATTGGTGGGTACATATAGACACGTTAAAAATTGAAATGATTCGCAGATACTGATATATCATAAGGAGTACATGTTTGCATGTTTGGTTTTGGTAGTGTCTGCAATGCTTGAGAGCGAGAGCATCCCCAGCCTGGCCGGAGTGAAGCCCATGGGCTACAGGAACCGCTCCTCTAGTATGGACTGTGAGAGTGGAGGTCCGGCGGGCTACACGCTGCAGGCTCTAATCAGACAGCTGGGACAGTTTTACACCACCATGGCAGACCACGGCCTGGACCCTGAGATCGGCCAGCAGATGGTTCGCCAACTCTTCTACTCCATCAATGCAGTGACCCTCAATAACCTACTGCTGCGCAAAGACGTCTGCTCCTGGAGTACCGGCATGCAGCTCAGGTACACATTTGATACTTTCAGGCAAATCCATGGCATAGTTATATCTTCAGGAACGTCTAATGAGTGTATAACGGCCATCTCGTACCCTGGTATTGTTTCAGGTACAACATTAGTCAGTTGGAGGAATGGGTGAGAGGTAAGAATCTGCACCATGGTGGAACTATAGCCACCATGGAACCAGTTATCCAGGCCGCCCAGCTGTTGCAGGTGAAGAAGAAGACCTCCCAAGATGCAGAGGCCATTTGTTCACTCTGTACCGCCCTAAGCTTACAGCAGGTAGACATTAAATATTCATTTAGCATTCGACATTATTAATTGGATTTATTTTTTTTTTCAATGACTTTTCATGGTCTTAATCTTGCATTTACTTCTCCTCAGATCGTGAAGATTCTGAACTTGTACACGCCACTCAATGAGTTTGAGGAACGAGTCACTGTGTCTTTCATAAGAGACATACAGGTACAATTATGTTCACACACTTCCTAGGGTGTACTAGAATTTCAGTAGTTACCAAAAATAATATCCTACGGACTTAAAAAGGGAGGTTTTTTTTTCTTCTTAAAAGTTTAACATAAAAAAAATTAAATGTTTAATTTATTGTAAGGTTTATTTGTTTAATTTAAAATAATTATAGAAATATTATTAAAAAAAAAAAAAAACAATTTACAGTTTCGGTTTTAATCAATTTTTAAATAGTATAGCTTGAGAGCTTTTCCCCCTGAAAAATATAATATATATATATATATATATATATATACACACACACATTTAAAAAAAATTATGTGATGGTAAAGCTGAATTTTCAGTAGCCATTACTTCAGTGTCACAAGATGCTGCAGTGCTTAAGAAACATTTCTTATTATTGTCAATGTTGAAAACAATTTACTGCTTAATTATTTTTGTGAGAAAAAAAAACAATACTGTAGTACTTCTTTCAGGATTCTTTGACCCTGAAAGTTCAAAGTTAAAAAAACAGCATTTATCTGAAATAGAAATCTTTTGCAACATAATAAATGTCTTTACTGTAATTTTCTTTCTTTCTTTTTTTTTTTTAAATCTCATCTGGTACTTCTGTTTACGCTACAAAATCTGTAAAGATCATATATTTTAGCATACAGTTCATTATTTTATTTTACTTTTTATTCCCCTGCACATTAATTAAAGGCAGCCTGTTTACATTAATACCTCCTCTAGACTTTCTTTTTTTTAATCAAGTGCATTTGATCATTCATCAGAATACAGGTGCTCAAAAGCTTGTATAATAATTATATATATATATATATATATATATATATATATATAATTATTGACCTCTTTATGAGCATTTCTGATTAATATTCTTATTTTCTTCTGCAGAATCGCCTCCAAGATCGGATAGAAATCAACCAACTGCTGGTAGACACAAAGTACACCTTCCCTGTGCTCTTCCCCTACACTCCTTCAGCGCTCACTCTGGAAGCCATACACATCCCTGCCTCCCTCAACCTGGACTTCCTCACGCGGGTCTGACATCTCAATTTCTCCGTCCTGCGGCTTACAGAAATGAGAGGCTCAGGCAGAAATCGCAGATCTGTTAACCCATAAACTAACAACCAAATGTGTGGGATTTACAGTATCGTCATTTAACAACACTTACAGTCTCCCTGACCGACTAACTCTGGTGTTGAGATGCGGTTTCAGTGAGTCACGATGATGAGTGGTGTAAATAAGCTGTCTGTCTTTTGACTTTCCTTCTATAACATTCAATCCGTTTTATTCTGGGCTCCCGGTTAATACAAGCAAGGCTATTGTTTGAAGTAAGTTAAAACACTATATTTGGATTGGGATGTGTTTGTCTCTGACTAATTCTTAATAATAATGATTAGTTATTTGACTAATAATGATTAAGTTTACTTTAAATGAAGTAAGAGGGTTTTGGGCTACTGACATGAAACACTACTGCAAGAGGTGCGTGTCCGCACTCGAGTATCTGTATTAGTATGCACTGATTTCTTTGTGTTTTTAACGTAAAAATGTGTTATTTCCCTTGCTTGTGCTGGAGCACAGTCTCACCTCAGAAACATAGGCTCCCACTGAAGCAACACCATGGTTTAATTTTTTTTTTCTAGGAGAACTTTTAAAATCAGCTGCCAAGATTCATCCCCACAACCTCTTACAGAAAGAAGCAGAAGATCTCTGCATTGCAGTGGCTGTTGCCAGTGACCAATCTGGATTAGTCTCTACTGACAGGGACTTTTAAAGCTTTTTTCTTCTCCCCATGTTTTGAAGAATCAGTTGCAGAGACTCGGAGCCTTGAATCGGTTATGTCACAGCATCAAGGAATGGTGCTGATCATGAAAGTGATATTGACAAGTTGAAGTACATGGAGCGCAAAAAACGAATGTGAGGAGAATGAGAGGAGTTTGAGCTGGGATGTTTAATATTTTGTTGAATTAAATATTTCTGTGATTGTTGTTAGTTGGTGGGATCTAGAATGTGCTTGAGGGCATGTGCAAGTATGATGAAACATCTCAAGAGGCGTCATAAAGACTGGGATGGGTTGTTCGGTGTACAGAAAAGACATTCTCAAAAGTACCAGGTTACTTCATGAAAGCAATTATCTCAATTTACTTGATATATTTGCACAGTTCTTTAAATGATTATGTGCAGTTAAATAGCAATAACCATTCACTGTTTACTTTAAAAGTTAAGAAAAAAACTATTTTATACATTCTCTTTTGCCAACTGACAGGAATAGTGCATCGTGTACTGTACAGGATACTGTACTTTGTTTAAAAGTGATCATCTTTTAGCTCTAGGTTTCAACATTTATACAAAACAGTCAAATAATCATGCATTATGTATCACTTTCTGGATGCATTTTTCTGGATTTAAAGAGTTCTTTCAATGCCAATAAAGTAAGGACTGTACATTTTAGTATTAGTATTCTTGTATTATTATTTTTTTTAAATATATTGGATATTGTTTCTATAAGTTTAACATTAACCATAATTACTTTTCATGGTACTTTTTTGAAGTTGTCTGTTTTTTTACTGCCCTCTACCGAGTGTAACTTACTTGTAACTTATCTGTAGCAGAAGTCGAATCAAAATAGAGCTATGCAAAATTACGTCTTTATCATAATTCCTGTTCATTTAAACTCCTGATACTTTTAAGTTCGAAATTATGTACATATTTTGCATATAATATCTTTTTTTTGTGACACCCCATTAATAAGTACAATTTCTTTTTGTTCTTTTTGCACGGAACTCTTACGCGAGTCGGAATTCGGTACAACACCTGTTTTAATACAGAAAAGACTCGTGTTTTTCTTTTACACTACGCTGAACGGTCGGTGAAGTAAGCGAGTTGACGGAGGAAGTGACCGGAAGTGTTCCAGCCTACCACAGACAAACCGGAAATTCTATTTCCGTTGTGGTGCAACTAGTCCATTCCACTATTTGTGCGTTCCAGACGGTTCCAGACAGACTCATTAGTCATCACGTCTATGCATAGTGTTGGGGATTTTTCAGTGACAATAATCTTTCTGCGGGTGACTGTGTTTATGTGAGTGAATCACTTAATCATCTTATTTTGTCATGAATTAAACGGCACTACTGTGGGTTGCTCGTTTGGGACTATATATTTTTTGATTAGGCAAAATACAAAAAATCTAGTAAAACGTTAATCGGCATGAAAAGCAAAGGTGCAGCAAGGTAGGCTAAGTGATTTCTGAATAGTTTTTTAACACTTAAAGGGATAGTTCACTTTGAAATTAATTTTTTGGTATGGTTTAGCTTACCTCAAGGGCATCCAAGATGTAGGTGTCTTTGTTTCCACAGTAGTTTCAATTTTGATATTTTTGGGTCAAACCGTTCTTGTCTGTCAGTCATATAATGCAGGTCTATGGTCACTAACGTTACCTCAAAGAGAAGTCCAAATTAAACATGATTTAATGACTCGAGCAGTTTGTGTGAGAAATGATATGCTCAACCCCTCAAACACAAAGCGCAGGAACGGCTTGTGTCGAGGAAGAATCGAGACATGAAAGTAAAGTATGCGTCCTTCAGGTCGATCGCTGTAAACCAATCTCGGGGACGGATGCCTTGTGCCTTGGCCTGATGGACCTACAGCAATGCCATAGCGTGCATGGCAGAGGCAGCTTCCCCGGCCGTATGCCTTGTAAGCCTCGTCGAATAGGTCTGACGAAAACCTACAGGCCCGGGAAGGAAGACACGGTGGAGTTAGGGCACAGCTGCAGCAGCTGCTGGGTGGTGAGGAAGGAGGAGCCACCGGAACGGTTTCTGCCAGTGAAAGGTGCTGTCCACGTCCCTGTGAGCTACTGCACCTCCGGGAAGAAAGGCACTGGAGTGGGTTGCTGAGAACCAGCATGCACCACCCCGAGATGCCAATCAACCAGGCTCGGGACACGGTGGAGGGTTCCACTCGAGCCCAATCCTGTTGGCAGCACTTGTCATAGACTATGGCGCTTGTTATTTACCTGCGCTAACGACGTTGCGCAGCTGATGCAAATGATTGCACGCCAATGTGCATTAGCTTGTTTTCACTATTCACTCGAAGTAAATTGGCCTAGCTTGAAGATGTCATATTTAAAAACTATTTAAATAGTTGAAATAAAGTCGTTACTTTTGTTGTTTTTTGCGCACAAAAAGTTTTCTCGTCGTTTGATAAACTTAAGATTGAGCCACTGTAGTCACTTGGACTATTTTAACGATGTCTTTAATAACTTTTCAAGGCCAGCTTCAATCCCTCAAGAAGCCTATGGACTAGTATGCAGGAGTGATCCAGCTCTCAGATTTCATCAAAAATATCTTACGGGGTTGGAACAACATGAGGGTGAGCAAATACTGACAGAATTTTCATTTTTGGGTGAACTAACCCTTTAAGAGCCATCTTTTTAATCTTTTGATCTGTTTATCTCTTTTTCAGTCTCTCTCACTGCTTTTAACTTCCTCGATGGGGTCTTGTGAATGTGGCTGTGCGCTTTTTCCCAGACATATGAGCCTTGTGGTAACGGTTGTAGGATGGCAAGACACGACAGCTTGATCATTTGATGCTCAATCTGTTTGTGGTAATGTTTTCACAGGAAGTCATCACATTTTAACAATGCAAGCTCCTGATAGTATTTCGCATGGAAACAACTTTACATTTTTCAAAAAAAAAAAAAACAAATTTGGTGGATAAAACATCTTGCAAAAAAAAAAACATGCAGTTGTTCAGCGCATCACATTTTATGCAAAGATCTGCTGTAGTCAGTAAAAACTGTATCCATAAAGTGACTTTCTCTTACAGAAAGCTTGCGTGCGCGCGTCACAGTGTGTTGAAGCTTAAATATCCCAACCTCAACCCAAAAGAGGAGGGAGAGACGAGTATAGAGACATTAAAAAATAGCACCCTACGGCAAATAAGCCTTGAACGTAGAATACAGACAACAACTGTATGCAGAGAAACCACCGAGGCTGTTGTTGTGAGATGTTTTTGTGCGATAGGGGCCTACAGCGATAGAGTGTGGTTTCAGAGGGGAGGGGTAAGGGGCTCTCACAATGCAACTCAAAGTGCTCGTCGCATCCCTGCGCACCACGTTATGCTGCTCCAATGATGCCCTCCAACCACGTGGTGACTAAACATCTACTCTAGTTATTGGCACCGACCGATGGAAAAGATGTTGCATTGTTTCTGCGAAAAACACAAATGACTGAGCTAAAACGCGCATGCTTTCCCCCCTTTCCCCACCTTGTTTTCTTGTACTCACATGATTATCGCTGAGCTACGGCGCGTTAACCACAGTCGCCCACGGACGCATTCGAGAGTACTTAACGCTAGCAACCCTGAAACCCTCCTCCCACTGATGCTGTACAATCCTACTCTGTGTGCCTCAAAATCTCTTCACAACATGGGACTTTTCTGTCTTCGCACAACTTCTTGCCATCTATCTAAATTCTGATAGTTTCCCAATGACTAAATGTCAGTAACGTTAAGTTCAAAAGTTCAGTTAAACAAATGTTGTTTTTGTTGTTGTTGTAAGTTGGTTTCAAACACCTATAGTTAAATTAGAATGTTTTTACGTAAATTTAACCAAAAGTGACAATAAGTGTCCTTTATATTATATCTTTCAGTGTTTGCACTGAAGTAAACTGGTGACAAATGACCTACATGTATGTTAAGACGAGCAGATCAGATTACCATGTTGATAACCCAAGAAAGCACAAGTTTTCTGCCAGATTTTAGACAGCATGCTGATTTCTTTTAGGATTATCAAGGTTGCCACACCACATCCATTTATGTGGTTACTCGACGGGTCAAAAACCAAATTATCAGCAATGATCAGTTGTAAAGACCTTTCACTGCTTTTTGCCAGTGTTTACCAGATAGAAAGTAACACGTGTAGAGGCATACTGTGAAGTTCTAGTATTGCTCATGCAGTCCTGCGATTGTAGCACAGATTTGCACAAGTCCTTGGATCAAATTTTTTTTTTTTCTTTTACTTGGAAATTCTTAATGTATCACAACAAAATGAATCATTGTACTCTGTAGATACAGGGAATATGTAGATATACAGATGAGTAACCACAATCTCTCCACAACAGTAACACGTATAGACAACACTCCACTGTAAAAAAATAAAACCGTAATTTTTACGGTAAAAAAACGGCAGCTGTGGTTGCTAGAACTTTACCGTCAAACGGTACGGTAGCAACGTTATTCGTTTTACCTACTTTACTTCGAATTTACAGTAATAAACCGCATTACATCAGTTATGATGTTAGTTTACCAATCTATTGTAGTATTGATATTTGTTTCGCACCATTGTAATACACTGACAACCAACAATCATCACAGCTGTGATGAGTCACATGATCAATCACAGCTCGTCATAAAAAGCTCCACACTGTCATTCACTCAAACATTAAACACCACCATGGTAACACACATGGCAATAAAAAAAAAATGTAATACACATTAATTTAACAACATTAAATGTAACAAAACCCTAATACATAACTGATTAAAAAAACTATGAGGAAACAGTTATTTCAATAAAAATAAATAAAATGTGAAGTGTCACACAGGAAATTATGGGAATGTCAATTAACGTTTTTTCACTATAAATTATACAATGAGTTGTTCTTTTTCAATTTCCGGAACTGTAAATAACGGTATTTTACAGTAAAACTACATTAAGATCTATCACAGTTATTTACCGTAGCTATATAGTACGGAAACTTTCTGTTAACCAATTAAAGGTTTTGCTCTGTAGCATTTTTACCGTTAAAATCACGATTATTTTTTACAAAAAGGATGAAATATTGTTGTGTATCCTCAAGACTTTTAATTCATGTCATCAGAATCATTCATTGGGTCATGCAAATGTCAGTAGCTTTTAAATTGTCATAATGTTTCTAAAATGCACACAGTAAAAATGCTGGTTTGGATCAAATATTGACAAACCAGTAATTGGGTTAACATTTTAAACAACATTTTTAACCCAAAGTTTTTCCATATTTTACCCAAAATTGGGTTAAAACAACCCAGCATGTTTTAGAGTGCAGTATCTACAGTAGTTTAATGGCATGATTCATTTACATGACCTTTAATATTGAAAGTCGGTTTGATTTATTAGACATTAATCCAGTCTTGTCTGTGACTTGTTCACTTTGTTTACAGGACAGGTAGCAGCTCAGCGTCAGACTGATGATGTGCTGGCCTCATTTTTACATGAACTCATTTGCTTGAGGCGACAGGAAGTGGGTTGTAATAGGTTACCACTTGTTTTTGTTTTTCAGATTTAAGGTACATGCTGAGAGGACTTTTTCATTTAATATCTAGCTGCACTTCTTGCAAATAATATGTAAGCAAAGCCTGATAATTTGGCAAAACAGTCTTTGTTGATATATCTATAATATTTATATACGTTTTATATTTTTTTATCTTGATATTTTCGTAAAGTTACTTCAAATATTTAAAATAATAATAATAATTATTATAGTATATTATTATTATTAAAAAAAAACAATTTTTAGACTTTTTCATTCTTTAAACTATATAAAATGTAATCCCTGATATCTGCTAGTTGGATAAATAAATATTACAGTCTTTTGTTGCGTGTCATTTTGTAACATGGAAGTAAACAAATATTTACTAGATCTCCATTTTTCAGGCATCAGATTCATTCCAACTACAAAAATGTTTGCAACGTAGTTTTGTTACAGTCAAAACCACAACCTGCTCTGGTCTGCCATTGTCTGACCTAAATAAAGTGCTGACTATTCTTCTGCACGATGCAAAACTTAACTTCTACATAACAGCTGTGACGTATTACAATGGTAGTCAATGTATCCTTTAAAACTCATCTTTGATCACAAAAATGACGCATGTAAACGTTTCTTTCCTTGAAAAAAACTCTTCATGCCTTAAAATACCTTGAATGTAAATGGTGCGTTCAAGTGCTATGGAAAATATGATATTTAACATTTGTGAACTGTTATTTACCAGTGTGTTGCGTTCAAGTGGTTTTGTTGTCGTAATGGTAAAAAGATGGAGATCCAGACCTGTTATTTAACTAAAACTATTTTAGATTGCTTAAGTCATCAGCTACATCAAGAAAATTATTAATCAAAACTCAAACGGTGAATAATTGTATATTTTCTAGATCATGACTAGTAGTAGTACATATTTTTACCATTCACGACTCGAAAAGGTCAAAGGTTATCTCATCTCGGCAACTCGTGCATCAAAATATTCTACGAGCTGCCCAATGGAAAATACCACATGAGAGGGTGTTCATGTGCATTTTCCACGTTGGCTTTTGGTATTTACCATAATTACCATAACATATGAACGCACCGTAACTACACCCTTGCCTCATAGAATACGCGGAAGCCATGAATATGCCAATTGGCCCCGCCTCCACTCACTCACCAGCTTAGAGATCCACTCCTTGATGATCTCATGTTGTGTTTGTAAATTTGCATTGAAATAACAAAAAAAGTTTGTTTTTTTTCACTGCAGTTTTAAGGAGAAAATACTCAGCAATGCTGTTGCCTTATGAATTTGCACATGGTTTGTCCTAATGCATATTAAAAACACCACATATAAACATCGAAAGACTTTAACAATGAGTCAATACATCATCAATCTTTCTTCCAAAATGTGTTTTTATTTTACCCTGATTTACTATGGTAAGCCTATGATAAGAGTTTATGGGATGGTGGAAAATTACGTACATGCCTCACTTGCCCGTGCATGTCTTGTCATATTCATAAATAGGGAAAAGTTGCTCCAGCTACTTGTATGGTGTGGGAGTGGCTCTCTTAAAGGGATACTCCACCCAAAAATTAAAATTCTGTCATCATTTACTCACCCTCAAGTTGTTTCAAACCTGTATGAGTTTCTTTCTTCTGTTGAACACAAATGAAGATATTTTGAAGAACGATTGGAGCAAAACAGTTGTTTGGCACCATTGACTTCATTGAAAAAAAAAAAAAATACTATGAAAGTCAATGGTGCCAAAGTTCCAATCTGTCTTCAAAACATCTTGCTTTGTGTTCAGCAGAAGAAAGAAACTCATACAGGTTTGCAACAACTTGAGGGTGAGTAAATGATGACATAATTAAATTTTTGGGTGGAGTATATCCCTTTAACAGAGTTCATCATGGCATTATTGTGAAGGGTAATTTTACTATATTATGGAATTAGTGGCGGCTTAATATCATTTCCATCGAAACAGGTTATATATCTTATAAGTTATATGAGTTGTAGGATAACCATATTCATCCACACAGTCATGCAGAGCCGAGCCACAACCAAAAAAAATGCATGGTGTTATTTACCGCTAGAGGGCCAGTTGACACAATTTTCAAATTTCAATTTTAATGTCTTTTGATATTTAAGTTACTTGAAACATTGGACTGTGACATTTTCTAATTATTATTTTCAGAGCAGTTCCACTTCCAACACATGTAATGCTCTCTACATGTCTCTTTCAGTCACATGTGAGAGATATCCTGTTCTCTCTCTCTCTCACTCTCTCACTCTCTGTCTCTCTACGACTCTGTCTCTCTCTCTTCCTCTCTCATCTGAAAGTACCACTGAGAGACGAGCTGTGAGCTGTCACTTGTCAGTAAATGTGTGAGTAATGAATACGCGTCGCTTGTGTGATCTATGTCTGCACTGCTGGATGAGAGATGACGGGTGTTTTACGGATGCTGTTTGTTGTTTTCTGTCCTTTAATTCTGTCTGAGAGTGGAGATGATGGTAAGTGATTTGAGATTGTATATAGAAACTGAGAATGTACGAACTGAAAATTCAGAGATTATTATTACTTTCACTTTTTTATTGATCATTTTGGGGAAAGTTACTTCCTACTAATTATTACATTTTATAAAAATGTTTTTGTTAAATGTAGTAATGCTTTACACCCAACGCTGGTTCTGAATGGGAGCTATTATTACAAGCGGTTTAGTCTTCAGTCAAATCACCGCCAAGTACTCCAGCTTTATGACTGTAAATGTAGCTAGATTGTGTTGCGGTTTTTTTATGACATGTCTTTGGGGGAAAATTTATATGTGAAAAGTTTATTTAAGGTAGTTTTCATTGAAGCACACTAACAAGGGTGATTATAAAAACGTTGGTTTATGTTTTTCTCCTCTCGATACATTTTAGACTGGTCTGAGAAAGAAGTGACCTGCACATCCACTTTGACCTTAAAACAGAGTAACCTCACCTGTTCGCTAAATGATGAACCCAATGAGGAGGTCAAATTTGCAACACTCTGGTATTTCATTAGACACGTTTACTATAAATGGGTGTGGAATATATGTCAGAAACTGAATATTTAAAAAACGCTTTTGTACCTTGTTTTAATGTAATGTTTGGTCTAAACTATGATGTTGAACTGGACTTTTCTTTTTCTTTTCTGTTTAGCAAAATAATGGAAATAACAACTTGTACAAATACTACTCCAGGACCACAAGACTTTACTTTTGAGAATTTGATTATACTTAATAATTACAAGCTCAAAGTACACACAAGAGAATGGGTTATTGAAAAAGACATCAACCTGAACAAAATTGGCAAGTCTGTTTATCTATCTATCTATCTATCTATCTATCTATCTATCTATCTATCTATCTATCTATCTATCTATCTAATCCGCCTTTGTCCTTGCAGTCAAAATCTCAGCTCCCAGAATAACGCTTGCCACTTACACGGAAGACACAAAGGATGTTTCCATTGGGTTTGAACACAGCCATGATTATGTTACCAATCCTGAATTTCAAGTGGAAATCTGGGGGGACAAACTAGCAAACAAGGTGTGTTAAACTGGGCCTTTCTTAAAAATTAAGATGGAATCATTTCGAGTTCATTTAACAAATAAACAACACCCTTTCTTTCTTTACAGCCCATCAGGCATACTACTGAATATAGGAGCTTAATTATCCACAGGGACAGATTTGGTGGAGATGGTGTTTACTATACACGTGTCAGAGCAAAACCTATCGACTATTTTGGTGGCGACTGGAGTGAATGGAGTTCGACTGCCAATTTCACTATAAAAAGTGAGTGGACCATTGATTAAATGTCAGTTATATGAGAGGTTATGTGAACTAGGCCAATAGGGTGATGAATGAATCCTGTATACTAAACACCAAGGAGGACTTAATCTGAAGGAGCAAGAACCCTTGTTGGGCTTTTTACGCACATTATTGGGTAGGCGAAGAATCAGATAGCTTTGGGATTGAGAAAATATGGAAAAACACATTTTAATCGTTATTCATCCTGTCTAATTCATTTTGATGATGTAAATGATGACACGTGTTCTACATTTATTGAAGCAAACAATACTGACCTTCTAAACGTCACTTCACTATCATCACTTCAAATCACCATCGGCTTCTCTGTCTCTCTGGTGCTCATCATCAGTTTGGGGGCCTTGCTATGGAGAACGCAGTGAGTGTTTTTATTTTAGAAATGTATTTTTTTTTAACTGTACCAAAGTATTAAAGGCTAAAATTCTCACCCAGTATAAAAGACTACATCACACCAAACATCCCGCACCCGAAGGCAACTCTTGCACAAATGCACAGGGCAAGAGAGGTAATTCACTTTGTCCTGTGTATTATTGCTTCTCTTGACATTCTGCAAGATTAAACAACAAGAATGTCCCACAATGTCCTCATGCAGAATGTTTTTTGCATTTTCAGGGTCTTGCTTTCACTTTCAGTCCTGAGATATTCAGCGATGTCTTCATACACCGTGTGGATTACGTTGATGAAAAACCATCTGCTCTGGAGATTGAGGACGGTCTGGATGAATGCTGCTACAGCCTAACCAGTTCCTTGAGTACATCGAGTGAAATGGACATGAATGATGAACCGTTTCTAAGAGAGCAGTCCCACCTGAAAATAAGATTGTTAGATGAATCAGATTTGTCAAAAGGAAGAGAAAACAGTGGCCATCAGGGTGAAACGGCCCCTCAACGAGAATGCAAAGATGAAGCCTATGTCACTATGTCCAGCCTCTTCAACACAAAATGAACAATTCTAGTTTACTGGTTATTTTACAGACCCTTGGTAGATGAAGTTATTCTGCGTACACAAAACATTGTAAGTGATGCATTTAAAAGCCAATAAGCCTGTTATGTATTATGAGACGCTTTCACATGTCAAAGATGTGTCCGGTTTGTAGCTCTGGGCTAACCATGTTTGTACATATCGTAGCAGTCATCCACAAGTTTCATTTTCAACCAAGCATCACGCACAGCTGTGGTCTCCATTGTGGTAGCCTATTTCCTTCTGAATGTTTCAGAAACACAGGCATTAAAGGTATAGTTCACTTTGAAATTAATTTTTGATATGTTTTAGCTTACCTCAAGGGCATCCAAGATGTAGGTGTCTTTGTTTCCACAGCATTTTCAATTTTGACATTTTTTGGTCAAACTGTTGTTGTCTGTCAGTCATACACTGGAGGTAAGAGGGTCCTCCCTCCCTCAGATATATCGAAATCGTCTGTTCCATTGCGATTTAGTGAAAGGTAAAACTTCCGAAATCTCCGCGTAAACAATATGTGACGTACATACGCACGTGATCACTTCCGGCGTCACGTTGGAGACGGTCATCTGATTCAGATCAGTTCGACGGCTGTTACAAGAGGTAAAAATTATATAAATACTGTTCGTTTTCTCACACAAACCGCTCGTTTCGTGTCAATAGTGTGTACTTACATTCACGAGTCGTTAAATCATGTTTAATTTTGACTTCTCTGACAGACAACAACGGTTTGACCAAAACATGTCAAAATTGAAAATACTGTGGAAACAAAGACAGCTACATGATCTTGGATGCCCTTGAAGTAAGCTAAAACTTATCAAAAATTAATTTCAAAGTGAACTATCCCTTTAACTATGCATCATATAAATCCACATTTCTGAACTCATCACACACATACTCCGACCTCATGTAACTGCTGCTAGCCTCGGTGTTCTCTTTACCCATGGATATTTTCATCCATATACCTGAGCTGAGAGCCTTTTTTTATCCTCTGCTAACCTCACTCAAAACAATACATTCAGTTCATAGGGCACTTTTTCATGATCAGAGGATTTATTTATAATTATGCGAAGAAATATTTTCTGTGTATAAAAAAATCTGCTCATAATGCTAATTTTGTAATGCATTTTTCATCATATATATATATATACACTGTAAAAAAATATTGTTGGTTTAACTTAAAAAATTAAGTAACCTGAACTAGAAAAATTGACTTAATACTTTGAAGGAGATTGATTTAATCATCAGAAACTCAAAATAATAAGTTATCTGAACTAAATAAATTATTTAAGTTGATTTGACAAAAGAAAAAATGTTGTGATAACAAATCTTGAAAATATTTTTTTTACAGTGTGTGTGTGTGTATATATATATATATATATATATATAGTCAGTCTTAAACAGATGTGTAATAAAGGAATGTATAAACATTATATGAAATATTCCATTGATATTTCCAAAGTTGCTAGATTTGTTTATGAAGTTGTTGATTTTAGTTCTGATAAAGTTTTTAAAGCACCATAACAAACCAACAGTCCACATAATATATTTTCACAGTTTATGTGAATCATCTCAGGGTACTTTTTTTTAATAACCATAATTAAAAATTTATTAAATGAATCACTTTTTGTAAAATAGCATTTGCCAGAACATGCATGACTAAATCTGAAGACTCACAAGACTTCCATATATCACCATACCACACTGGTTTTAGTTATGGTGCAAATAAACAATTAACAATTAAAAACAATTCACTTGCCAGTAACACAAGCAAGCTCACACATTTTACACATAATTCAAGCGTCTACAGTACTTCCATTATTTCATTTTCCAGATTTATTGTTAATATCCAACAAATTTGTGTCAAATTTATTAACCCTAACTTAAATAACCCTTCATAACTTCCATGCATTCTTCATCATTAAAATAAAATACACATCACTATCGATAGAAGCACTGACTCCACTGTAATAGTTCCAGAATTCATCTTTTGTCACCTGTAGATGGAAAAGAAGAAATAATGTTATTAAACAAAGTGGTAGCCCTTACATGGACCCAATCTACACCCAGAAGGATAACCCCGACCTGGAAAGATAGCGAGAAATTTCACAGCGAATTAATAACAGACTTAATTTGTATTTGAGTTTTTGAGTGTTTCTCACATGGGATCCAAGCAGGTGCAAAGGCAGCTTTCATTAGCCAAATAAAGAGGATGCACACAATCACAAGACACAAAGTCTTGCAACAATACCACACCACCTGCATTTGTTAGATAGTGTGTGGCTGATTCTGGAATAAAACAATACATGCATTAGTGCAGCTGCTTGTCTGTAGTGAGAAACACTCTGTGTGATTAGAAATTGGTTGATTTCTTTGATTGTGAGAGGTAGATCCCCAAAACCCCAAAGTTTATAGTTGTAAGACACCAAAGGTAAACTTGCCACCTTGTTTTAGACTCGACCCTGTCAAAACTGTGCCTGTTGTTTTTAACCTCTGGTTCAGTATATACAGTATCTGTGGAGTGTGTAGCTTTTCATTTCTTAAACAACCATGTAGGAAGACACATCATGGCCATATTCTAGGATGACAAAGCCAAGTCCAGTCCAAGATCTTGTACTGATGAAGAGTCAGGACTACACACATCCCAATTCAAGTATGAAAATGATTCTTCATGCTCCCTCCTGACTATTGTTTCACAAAATGAGTCTGATGAATGTTGGCTTTGTCACCCTGGAATATGGCCAATGGCCATGGTGTGTCTTCCTACATGATTGTTTAAGAAATGATAACACACTCCATCAATTAGGGTTAAAATTACTATTGATAAAATGGATCAACATCTTACATATCTCATCCATCTTAACATCTCATATATATCCAGACTTTTGTCTGCAATGAACATGTTCGACAAGGTCATGATGACAGGGTCAAGACATGTTTTTGCTTAAGGTTGACCATCTTTGTTCTTTACCCTGAAATAGATGCCTCAGAAGTTTAGTCAAGCTTCCATGCATTTTTCATCATTACTATAAAGTAGATATCTGTGTCAATGGATGCGCTCACGCCGGAGTAGTAGTTCAAAAACTCATCTTTTGTGACCTGACGTATGGAGACATATAGCATCAAAGAAAACACTGCAGAAATGACTTCTTATGGTGCCACCGATTGAACTGGTGGTGCTTAAAACAAAAGACAAAGCAATTTTATTCTAAAAGATTGATCTGCTAAATATGAATACATTACTATGCTGCATACTGTACATTTTAGATGAGACAACTGTATTTTCAGCATCTTCATACCTTCCCATCCTTGTCATCCGGAGAGTCAAAACTGTCCAAGAATTTGCGGAATACTTGGTCTTCGGTCCACTCACCGTTTTGATATTTGGGGTGATGTTTGACATTGTATACTCCTCTCAGATCCTCTATTGTAATTAAACCATCTCCGGTCTTATCTAACTTTTTGAATGCCTGTAACACCACCTCCTTTCTGGCGTTAGACATGGCTGGCTGCAATCACAGGAATGAAAATAATAAGCACAACTGCCATTGCACCGGTCAACTAAAAACACATCATCGTTCAATGCGTTTACCCTCAGAGACAAAAGAAACTCATCAAAGTCAATATAACCACTTCCGTCCCTGTCAAAGTGCTGGAAAAGTTTAACAGCGTCTTCTTTCTCAATGAGCACACCGTAGTCACTCAGGCCTTTCAGGAACTCCTTCATGTCCAGTGTGCGACTATTGTCATCATCCATGATCCTAAAAGTCCTGAGAACATCAAACTGTAGTCAGATATCTGCACTTCAGTCTATATGAAGAAACACACCTCATGCACACGGTACCTGCCCAGTCCCTTGATGCCTGCAGACCCTCGTGCCAAACACTGCAGCCTTAGTCGTTCAATGGGGTCTGTGCAATCTGTCAGCTGCTTCTTGGCATTAATTGCCATCTCTCGGTCATGTCGCGATGTACCTGCCATCCTACACCTATCTGAAGGTGACAAACTGATTTTTAGGCATACTTATATGGGTGCACTCTTAAAAAAAATAAAGCCTATTGCAGAGCTGACCCCGTTGGAACCTTTATTTATGAGTGTAGTGTTCTTCTCTGAATATGACCTCATAAAAACTGTATACATTGTAATTATAATAATATACAATTATATTATAATACAAATTCATCAGTAGTAACGTTAACGTTTAGTTTAGTATAGTAAGACTAACCGTATTCGCAATAAGGAAACAACATGCTCTTAAAATGTACTGTAATCCAGCAAACAGTAAATACATCATGACTTTATTAATTCTTAATAGTCTACTTGCAGCATACTCACATAGAGAAGTGAAACAAAACGATGATTAATGTGCTAAAACCACCTGTATTTCGGGAGCGCTGTTTTGGTCTTTCCTGTTTTAGCGTTTACCGTTTCCACGGAGACGAGTTCGTGCATTTGATTGGTCAATCTTGCATTAAGTGTTTGTTTGGTTTGACCTTCTGCTGTTGTTCAAGACAGCCCTGCCCTAGGGTACAAACACAATTCATTTTAATAATTTAATTTAAAATATATATATATATTTTTATGAATTAACTACGGATATGACTTCTCCAGACCTCAAGTCGAAGTCTTGATCGAGAGTGCTACCAGTCATTTAAAGTACTACCAGTCATTTAAAGACTCAAACAAAAGATTTCGTTATAGAAATGTTAATTTGATGACAAACATGACCTTTAAAATATTGGGATAGAAGCAAATATGATGTAATCAATCATTTATTAATAACAAGAATGTACCATAATTCACTTACACCAAATATACAAATCAACATATTCCAGCATCGAGTCCAGTTCCAGCCTTCATCATCATACTACATGAGGTCTGACAAATGAACATATCAAGATTACACCCCATTGGCAACATAATTAATATCTTCATAAATACACAGTAAATGTGAATACACTTTTCAGTAAACCAAAAGTATGTATAGAAAAAAACAAATGTCCTTCTTATTTATTTAAACCTAAAGGGCTACATTTACTAAGAAAATCCATGAATCTGAGATTAAACCACGATGCTTAACATTTGTAGAGAGAATAGACATGTTTAGAGTGAAATATAACACTAGTTACTTAGAGCTGCTACTGCACTTCCTGTGAGAAAAAAGATTAACACTCTAAGCATGTGCGGTAGAATATCATATCATGCAAAAATGTACATTTGATATGCTAGAGATGACACAAGGAGAATTTCATGTAATTAAAAAAAATGTGATTCCCTCATATCTTGCCATGCATACACTGGTCTTGTTTTATAAACGTATGTTGCTAACCAGATTCCTTCAACACATTTGTACACTGAAAGTCTGTTTTCTATAAGAAAACTGCACTTGTGATAAAGAAGTTTGGAAAACCAGCCCATAAGTACATGTTTTAACCCCATTTTTTAAACAATCAGAGTGCATCCTCAAAGCTATTTCAACAGTTTTGCCAATTCTGAATAAGTGTCAAAAATGACAATGCTAATTACAAATTGTCTATCTGACAGTGACATTCATCCACAAGACTAGTGCTAAAATAAGGTCACACAGGTAACTTCATTATAAATGAAACGTACTGTACAAGGTCTAAATAATAACAGTCATGTGAAACAAGAAAAGCAGAAGGTGATGTGTCTAAAATCAAGACATAAATTATAAAACTTTATGTACCATAAATACATAAAAGAATAGTAATAATGGAAAAAAATACTTAAAACTAAATTACACCAGGACTTAAATATTATATATATATTATATATATAAATGAGATGAGAAACAGTTAAATACTTTCTGTCTGTAGTACCTTTCATGGCTCAATGTTTTGACTGTTCAACTTTGACTCATTTCTTGAAATGGATTAAAGACACTGAGCAACAAAACAAAAAAAAACCCATTTGTCACATGCAGCAGTCTGAATGCCTGGCACTTCAAAATGAGTGTGTGCATTTCTCTACGTGGCTGCCAGTTTATCAGGACGCATGCAGATAACTACACTGCATTACAGGATACAGGAAATTGAAGATGTTTGAAAAGACAGGAACAAACCACACCTTAGAGAGTGTTTTTAGAGGTAAAATTCATCTTATTTTCCCTAGACAGTGTTTTGACCCAAAAAAAGACATTAAACATCATCAAAGATTCGGCTTCGAGAAGACGACATTGAGAGGTACCTTCCACCAGCATGTCTGTGGGGGAAAGAAACAGACATGTGAGCGCACAAGATAAACCTTGTGACAATAGAGTGCTGTAAGTTCCAGCATCCCCAAAGTCAATGGGTTTCTGGAATGGGTTTTTTGTTTAAACACCTGAAAAAGTGTGCGGTTAACACAAACTCAATATATTCTAATGTTTTATTCAACGACATAAAATACCTCGGTAATATTGTAGTTCCTTTTAGATGCTTGTTAATAAGTAACAAGCATCTAAAAGGAACAACACAGGCCACTGAATATCAACACACCAAACAGGAAATCTCATCTACTCACTACTCACAATAATCCAAAAGCCAATTGAAAAGGAGAACTAGGGTGATGCTAACTTCCGAGTTGGCCAACAAAATTCTGTCATGCCCACAGCCCTCAATAAAACTCGATCTAACCTGCCAGGGTCAGATTGCAAAGGGTCATCAGTGAGTGTCTCAGCATTGAAGTCCAATGCCTCAGCGTCTTGCAACAACTCGATGCTGTCTCGCCCTGTCTGGTTGCTGCTACGTGTGTACTTGGCATCTGTGAAGAAAAAAGAAAAAAGGATGAATTGCAAATTCGTGCTTCTTTTTGGAACAAACACCCTAAAAGAACACTACAGGACACACGTCTTATTAAACATACGTCGGTTTGTGTTTGAATTCAGGGTTTCGCCGTAGTTGGTTTCCTTCATCTCAGACATGGAGGTTTGGTTTCTGGCAGCATTATCATCTCGCTGAACATAACGCTCTCTCCATTCCTGTCACAGGGAAACATATTTACACACTGGAACAATCAGACGCAGTATGAATAATAGAAATAATCTTACTCTTCGTCTGTTTTCCCCATCTTCTATTCTTTGCCGTTTTCTTCTTTCTGTGCAAAGGAACAAAATAAGTCACATACATTTCCTTGATTCCTTGATTAATGTTGACCGTTCACCACTTTAACTGTCAATGTTTGTGTCAGTGGTAACTACCCCTCTGACGCACTGAGGTTTTCACCACTGCAGATAGAGCTGTAGCAATGAGGAAAAGTGATTCCTGTTTGAATCACCATTTATTTCTGTTTACATCTAACCAGAGCAACCACAGGAGACTGTTTAACTTTGTTTTTAAACTACCGGTCGAACATTTAGATACGCTTCATATTACAGCTTTCTCATTTTAAAAACCATTTGAAAATAAATCATAAAATCAATCAATCAATAAAAAATAACTTTTGAACAGTAGTATATATATATAATAATATATTGTCAAGTCAAAGTCCAGACTTGAATCCTATTAAATAAATTTGGGATTTAGTTTTATCAAAAGCAAGTCTTTGGGAACAACTACAAACTATTTGTATGTCAATAACATCAGAGACAGGGGAAAAGTACTGTACATAAAAACAATGCGAGTATGCAAGATGTTTTTAAGGCCAAAGGACAGTATTCAAAATATTACGTTTTTTAGTTAGTTGTTATTATTATTATTATGTGTGAAATACTATTTAGTTGTGATTCCTAAAATATTTGTTTTCTCTTTATTATGACAGGTGGTCAAATAAATGCAGCCTTGTTAAGCAAAAGAGAATTCTTTCAAAAACATTTTACTCACACCAAACATGCATTTTATATTTACTGTGTATATACTATTGACCTCTGCGCAGGAGTTCTCTGCCTTCATCTATGAGGTCAGAAGTCAATTCGTTCTCTCCCATGAACTGCTGGAAACCCAGGAGGTTCAGACAACGTGTCCCAAGACTGGACAGAAAGTGAAAAAAAATTGTTTTCAATTGGTCAGAAACTACAACATAACATCTGACACATAATACCTATCACACATGAAATTCTGATGATTCATAGATAATATTAGACACACCTGAAGAATGTAGCGATACAAAGAATGACGATCAGCATGGGATAATATATGTAGAAGCCGTTGGCAATGAAGGACAGGACCCGCATGGAACCCATGATCTACAACATTAGAGAAGGTTCATAGTACATTCAAAAAGGGCATTCTGGGCCATTGAAGCCTTGTTCTCTAAATTTAATTTAATGGTAAACGACTTACAGAGGTGTATGCCGTCTGCTCCTTTGCTTGGTGGGATATGGCAGAATCCATGTGAATCAGTCCCAGGAAGTTTAGACAAAGTGGTGGGGTCAAGCGGCAAAAAAGCCTAGTAAACAACACACAGTCTTTGTGCTTTATCAGGGAAAGACTAAAGGCAGAGTTTACTGACAATACAAGTTTAATACACTCAATATTGCTATGCAAAACATACATGCCACTGAACTGCAGGCTGTAGGCATCGGTTTGGTGATGTGAGGCCAGGTAGTAGTAGTTGAAGACTCGGATGCGAAACACAGTGGAGTAGACGCAGGTGCAGAGGAAAAAGATTGTAATGAAGCACGCCATCTACAGGCCAAAAATGACAATATTAGCTTATGTTTCAGCTAATCTCACCAGGTCAGACTATCAGTAAACTCTTAGTTTTGGTGTACTGTAGGAGTCGGCAAGATTGAAAAATGAATAAAATAAGTAAAAAATAGCTGAAATAGATTCATATATTAAAATGATTTAATTTAACTATTTTACTAAAGAAAAAAAGATAAGTTCAAACTTCTGATGTCTTTACATTTACTTTCTAATATAACAGTGTACATATATACTGTCTATATATATAAACACATACATTTTAATCAATTATAAAATTAAAACCTTTGAAATAAATTAATACTTTTATTCAGCAGAGATGCATTAAATTGATCAGAAATGTCAGTAAAGACTTTTATTATGTTACATAAGATTTATATTTCAAATAAATGCTAAAAAATAAATTCAACAAAAATATTAAGCGGAACAACGGTTTTCATCATTGATAATAATGTTTCTAAGCACCAAATCATCATATTAGAATGAATTCTGAAGGATCATGTGACCTATAAACTGGAGTAATGGTGCTAAAAAAATCGGTTTTGCCATCAAAGAAATAAATTACACTTTAAAATATATTAAAATATTTTTTTAAATAATTTTGTTGATTTTTGATCAAATAAACACCCTTGGTAAGCATAAGAGACTTAAAAAAATAAATCTTACCAACCTCAATCTTTTGAACAGTGATGGACATAACTGAGTTTATTGACGTTACCTCTCCCATCTATATTTTTATCCATTTACTATATTATCGCCCAGCTCTAATCTGCTAAATGTTGCTTAAGGCATGGAGATACTAAAATGTAATAAACATTATCATCTTGAAGTTGCTTTGAAACAATTTGTATTGTGAAAAGAGCTATACAAATACATTTGACTTGACTATTCACTTTTCTTAGATTACAGATCACAAGCAGACTCACCTCAATGTACAGGTAGTTGTAATCTCTCTCAGCGAGCTGGATAAACACAGCAAAGAGTGACAGAACGGGACGAGTACTGAAGAAAGTGCACTCAGACCAAACCACAGCCACCGAAAAGAGTGACAGAACCACAGCCAGTATACGGTAAAACCACTTCTTCAGCAAACACTCCCAGTACCACTCTGTTGAGGGAAACCAAGGAGTAAAAGCAGGGACAAAAGCGACACTTGTTTATCTAGATCTATTACCTACCTACTGTGGGAGTGTAAATATAGCGTCTGAACCAGCCTACAGGTTCTGGAGGGGCAAAGCTGTGAACGAACTGCCGAGATGTGCTGGTTTCGTTCTTGGCAACGTCCTCGAGATGTAAAGCCTGTTCCAGCAATATCTGCCACTGAACGCGTGTGCGGTTGTGCCGCTGCACTGCGTAGATCACCTGAGAAATCAGCTGTCAGTATCGTCCTTGATCAAAATTCAGAAAACACAGAGAGAACTCCTGAGCGGTACCTGCTTGTGTAGTTTCGAAAGGCTTCTTTCAGAGGGATATGCGTTTTGTTTATCATCGAAATCCTCATAGTCATCCATGTTCCTGCCCATTTTCTCCTGATATTCAACTGGGCACTAAAAATAAAAAAGCAGGTTTCAACTAAAAAGAGTGGCACGGTTACTTCAATCAAGTACATAAAAATGCACTCACCTTTCGGAGAATGGTGTCTACGTTCTTCCTCAGCGGATGATTATATTTGATCGATTCATTGATTTTTCTCACTTCCTATGATAATAATACAGGACACAATATTGGCTGAATGGACTCTGATCTGACATAACCTTTCAAAGACCAGCTCATCTGGACTTATATATTGTAAACAGATGTTTATTTACAGCATATAAGCACACATGGCTTTCACCTCCATGACATCTTCTAGGTTCTCCTCCGAATCGGCCTTCTCTGTCATGAGCTTGGCTGCTTTGAAGTAAGTCTTGATGAGAAGGTGACCCTGGCGTGAGGACTCCCAGTATGAGCGGGGGATCTCGACCAGGCCGTAGCCCAACAGCAACACTAGAAGAAACAGACCCCAAGTGTTGGCCGCAGTGATGCCGATGGTTTGCAGCTCATACCTGGTGAAGTCATACAGAAAACAAGAGTCAGTATGAACAGAACATTGTGATGACAATTGAAGAATTTTCTGGGTTGGTTTACAGACCAGGAGAGGTGCCACTGAGGATGCACAGCCACATAGATGAGAAGAGAGCCAAAGATGAAAAGGTATGTGCCGTAGTAGATTGCATTCTCAATCAGGGCCGTCTTGATCTTTCCAGTAATGGAGAATCCTCCAGAGCGGGCATATGATTGCATGAACGGCAGAAGGAGCCTTAGAAGAGAAACCACCATTATTAATCACTATTCCTACAGTTAGCACATTCATGAGCAGACATAATACAGCATAGGTATTTATGCACTGTTTAAACCAAAGATTTTTAAAAGGGAGAGCTCGAGGGCCCAGAAAATCTGTGAATTGTTTTCTGTAAATAGTGCTATGCAAACAGATCTGGAAGAAAACACCAACCCCCCTGAAATTTACAAATAATATTTTCTAATAATTATTATAATTGGATTTTAATTTGGCTCTAATACAATATAAACCAGTTTAAAAAGTGTTGTCACAATTACTATTAGTAAAAAATAGGCCTTTATACATGAAGGTAATATATATATATATATATATATATATATATATATATATATATTGGAGTCCATGGCATGAAAACTTTAATTTCTAAAATAAAAATTTGAATTTAAGAAAAATAATAATGTTATTATACAGTACAACTATACAATTACAATATTAATATTTATAGTTGTCTTAAAGTAGTAGTAGTAGTTATATCTTCATTTGTGTTTATAAATTTCCCCCTTGGGGATTAATAAAGTAAATCAATCATTTTTGTGGAAAACCAGGAGCCCTTAAAGTTTCTCCTTTTTTTGACATGTTGGGGAAAAAGGTTGGTGCAATGTTGCATTCCCAAATGTCTGCAGAGATGCGGGGAACAGCATTTACTGCAAAGCTAGACGTTCTCTCTGTCAAATAGCAATTTTGTTTTCATTTCAATTACTTTTGCAGCACTACAATACTGACTTGAGTAGTAACAGACAGTGACAAATAATTACCAGGAAGATTTAAGATGCCATTATCAAGTTTAAAAAGGACAAAGCGTTCTCACCAAGTAAGACACTGTGAGGTCCAATAAACAACCCTCCAGAACACTGGCATGATGCCATCTGGAATGTAGCTCCATGGTTTATAGCACACATGTTCAGTGCTTCGGGAAAAGGGACAAAATATATATTCACAAACATGCAGAATAACAGTACAGTCAGAATAGGCCTAACTGAATTGCTGTTGAATTTACCTTTTACTGGGCGAGACAGAGTTATTTGGAGTCGTCTGGTTTGAAAGGACAGGGCTCACAGAGGGCGTCTGGGCATGTGCTTCCTGATCAATTAAACACTGCTTGTAGATTGTCTGAAAATCAATTGCACAAGTTGTCCGAGTTGCATCAGGAATTAACAGTGCTGTACACATTTATAGAGCGGGAGCCACACTAACCGTGCTGACATCCAAGGGAAGGATGAAGACGATGAGAAAGCACAAATACCAAGCCAGCAGTGTGCCAAAGAGAACCATGCGCTGCTGCTTCTTAAAGTCGCCATAGCGATGCAGGAGAAAGAGAGCCAGGAAAAAGACAACCACAATCTCTATTCCCAGCGCTGCCCCGCTCATAGTGCAGGCCGCACTCTGCTCACTCTTGCTGGGACTGAGAGCAACTGCAAACAGAGAGAGAAAGAGAGAGACAAAGATCAAATAACACTGGACATGCAAAAGTTAAAGACCACAAAAAATGGAAGTTTGTGATTTTTTTACTTCAGAGGAAAAAACTACCCACCACAACACCAAAATCAGTACGGATCTACATAATATACTGACTGATTATGAAAACTGTATTCTAACAGATTGTTTACATTGTTATGATATCATGCATTATTTCAAATACTTTTGGGTACTTATTGTCCTGTTAAAGTAATTTAATTGGTTAAAGACTTAGATTTAGACTTATCATTTATTTGTTTGCCTGAAAGGAATGTTTTATAATGATTACTAAAATGTCCCTTCATGTGCCTAAAAAATATATATGTTTGTATAAAACGTACGTGACTGAAGTATTCAAGCTATTCGTGGAAGCTGCCATGCATCTCAGATACAGAAACCCTTTTGTTTTTCATCATTTGACCATAAAGTGTAATTATCTGTAATTGCTGGATTCAGTCACGCCAAACTAATCTCACTATGCAGACAATCAAGTTAGTTTACTGGGCGTTATGGGAAGTAGTGATGACAACATCGACTTATTTCCGCGATTCAGTTCTTTTAGGATAGAATCGGTTCTTTTGGATTCGGATAATCAAGTCGTAAACATTCCTACTAACACTAAACCAAATGATGTAACGAATAATTGATTCAATAAATTCATCAGACTGATTTAGTTCAACTCGTGAACAACTCACTAGGGCTGCATTTCCAAGCATCCTACGTATGCATGCTTACGATGCTTTTAGAAAACAGAAATCGGTTCATCATCATCATCAAACTTTATGCATGTCTCAGAGTCCAGGTAAAAAAGCAAGACTATAAAGAAATGTGTTACAAACGATTCAACCAATTCATCAAAAAGATCCGAGTTAAGGGATTGATTCACATCGGATATCGCTAGAATAAAAACATACACATGGTAAACACACAAGCCTGCTACGTTAACGTTACTTGCAATTCGTTTCTATTTATACACTTTGTTTTGCGTCAAAGAGTGCTTTAAATGACAACGATCTGTCAAGTACAATCTCCAGCTGATCTTTTGGGCAGTGCCCGTGTTGGATCGCCTTACCTCAGATCTGCTTCAGAGAAAATGTGATGCAGTAAGCTACCTTACTTCATTTCATAGACAAATCAAGGTGCGTGATGATAAAATTACCTAGACAAAATCCACATTTCACTGATTTCCAGAAAATCACAAACGTCACGCCTCTGACGCATCCAATGGGCGGTGGCTTATTTTCTTCTAGTTTTACAGGCAAGACGAATATCGCCAACTACTGTGCATAAGAGCAAATAACACTAAAATGCATTATAAAATATCATCAAAAGGAGGAACATTACAAGTTCAAAATGAAATCCCATGGATACAGCATCAGTCCCAGTAACAAGAAAAAAAAAACTTTCATAAGATAGGCCTGTGAATTAGATGTTTGTGGGCATTTGTTTATTATTCTCATGAGAAAAATACTATCGTTTAGTATCAAAATTAGTATATTAATAAAATGGCAAATGCACAATATATTGCAGAGATGTAGCTTTCTGGGACATTGGGTCACTTGAATTTTTCACAAGAAAGTAACACAAATAAGCATGTGCTAAGACTATGTGCACATCTTGTTATTTTCTAATTACATATTCAGCGAAATGCCTCAGGGACATGCTATGCCAAAGGTGTACGATAGAAATTATTTTTATGACACAACAAAAATATTTAAATACAAGAATTATTTATTCATACCAAATTCCAAATAAGTGAAAAGCTTTTAAAAGTTCGTTTTGGTGAACCACCACTTTAAAAAGTCTAGGGGACTGAAATATTCCTAAAATTCCAGGAATGACTCTTCTACAAATGAAATGTATTCAGTAAAGCAGCTGAGAGGAAATTAGTACTTTGTTTCTGCGGAGGCAAAGTCAGTCCTGTAGGGGGAGCCCATATGCTTAAAACATATGCTTAAAAAAGACAAGAGGCCGCTTCGCTTGAACACAATGGAATGGAAGAGATGCCTTGCCCTTAAATATACTACTGATTATATAAAAGCTGAAATCCGCCGAAACTGCATGTCAATGTTAAATCAAATGTATATACAATAATCAGTAATAACATCTGCCTGCAGCGGTGCATTTCAATCTGGTCTAATGCGCATGCGCAGTAAAGAGTAAACAAACGAGCGAGTCAGAGCCGAGCCACTCTAAAAAATAGCGATTGGCTCTTTTAACTGGAAGGCGGGACTTTTAGTCCTTCATCAAAAATGCGATTGGCAGCTGCAGCGAGGGACTAAACCCCCCCATAGGAATAAACGCTGAGCCCATTGCTCATTCATAGGAGTGGAAAGTCTCCACTTTTTGCAGAGTCTTTTATTGGTGACGCAGCTCGTGACGTGAGGTCCACAAAGCACGAATCGATGCTCGCGTGATACGTTAACTTGTCGGGACCGTCTATGGTCGGGACACAAAACAAAACAGCAGTCTTATGTGAGAAAAAAATTGAACTGTTCTTGTCGTGAACTGGTTACTGAAATATTTGCGTTGTCACTTTTTGATTTAGGCGCCCTCAAGGTAAGAGTTGATGACCCGTTTTCATGTGAGTTTGAAACAATGTTGTTGTTGTTAAACGCGTGCATGTTGTTTAAAAGATGCATATGCGCGTATTATCATGACGATATGATGTATTAATGCACGGGGTTTCACCTAGTGGTCCACAATTTTGTCTCTTTGCAATTATGACTCCTTAATGAATGAATTAGCATTAACGTTAACTACACATTCCTTGTGACTTTCGTAAGCGTTAATCTAACTTACGGCAGAGTAATGTTTTTAGTCATATGTACTTTTAAAATTATAATAACAATATTTACACGTCACATGTAGCTCTAATATGCATTCTTGAGATTGACTAAAATGGCAGTATATCGTCAAAAGTATGTGGACACCACACCACCATATCAGGTTTGTCCATTCCAGTAACTCCAGTGAAAACAAAACTCAGTGCTACACCATACAATGACATTCCAGAGAATTCTGTGCTTCCAACAGTTCAGGGAGGGTCTTCTGTTCCTGTATTTTTAAATTTTTTTATTTATTTTTTTATTTCAGGCAATGGCACAAAAGTACAAGGCAGACAAAATGTTTGTTAAGTCATACAGTGCAAAAGGAAACAAGAAACAAAAAAACAACAACAAAAAACAACAAACAAAACAAATCGAATTCTGCCTGAAAGGGATTGGGAAGAAGAAAACTTAACTTAAGTATGATGTAGAAATTATTTACAGAGTGAAGAACTTGATTGCCCAAAGCCCAGACACCTTTGAATATACTGTATATTAATTGTGTGCATTAGTAATGCTCCATTGAAGTTGTTTGTACTGTTTTTCATTTTCATATATTAGTATTTATATTAGTTCAAATGTTATTTTCATTTCTACAAAAGTCTAAATTATTTTTCATAGGGACTTGCCTTTTTTTAGTGATGCTGATGCATCAAAATATTGGCTACTGAAATTATTTGGCTGAATAAGTCAATTAAAGCGTTTAATTAGCGCTTTTCTGATTATGCATTTTGACTGTGTCCCACTTCATCGTGACCAAAAATTATGCTAAATATTAAGAGGTGGACTGATGTTTGAAAAAAAAAAACTTTAAAATGACTGAGAACATGACACCCTGGCCTGAACCGTACAAAAGAGATGAAGTCCCCAAATTCAAACTATTTTTTTAGTTTTGTTTTCCTGGCTAAACAAAAACTTTATTTACAGTTTCTATGGTTCTGTAAAAAAAAAAAAAAAAATCTGCATCACTGATATATTTGTCTTTAACACCAGGTAACTGCGAGTCGATCCTCCTGGCAGCAATAACGCCGACCCTCATCACAAATGGCTCAACAAGCAGTTGAAAAGCTTCCTGATCCTCCTGAAGAAGTAAGTGAAATGGCAGCTGTGGCCCTCATATTGCAGGATAATGAAAAAATTTGCATGTTCAACTTCTTTTCTTTGTTTCTCACAGCTTTTACTACCAGATGGTTGGAAGCATACACTGCCAAAAGAGCAACATCTCTGGGTCAGTAAAGCTCTCTTTACCAAAGATGCATCTGGGAAGTTGACGCTGACTGAACCTCTGCAGCTGTGGTGGTCACCTCCTGGACCCCAATTGTTGTATTCACAACCTCCTCCTTTTCCTGACCCGTTCTTTCATAGCAGGCTGTTCCTTTGGTTGCCCTGTCGCATGTGGGCATACAGGCTAGTGTGCACGAAGCCCAACTGCCGTCGTCTCGGGAATCATTTGAGGCCTTGTGGGTTGTACAACACCGTCCGGAGGGTTTTACACATGAGAGGGTGGTATTTCATTGCCACAGAGTACCTGGAGTGCTGTTCTTGCAAGAAGAAGATGGCTGGTTGGTCGCAAGACGTTCTGGATCAATTGGATCTCATCCATCGTGAGAAATTCCCAGCTGTCCTGACCTACAGGTAGGCTGAGATGTTTGACAACAATCAAAACATTGTAAAGATGTAAAATGCCCAGGGTTTGATTTTTGTGTGTGTCTTTTGCTCAAAGGCTGTCTTGTGATAAAGAGGTTGTTAGACTGATGCAGTGTCAGGCACCAAGAAAGAGTGCAACCGCGATGTACCGGCACCTTTGTGTGCAGCATAAGGAGCAGTGGATGGCTCAGGCCACAGAGTACCTCTCTGTATTGAACAAGTTTCAAGATCTCAGCAGCGTTACTGTCAGGGTGCCACAGAGGAATCCAGTGCCTTCTCCGTCCTTGCTGTTGACGGTATATGCAAAGGATGCACTGACACGGCTCGGAGAGATGAAGGCCAGGGTCACTTCCATCTACGGCTCCATCCTGAAGTTGGTCTCCACCAAGAAGGTGAGAAGACGCAACTAAACTTTATGCATTTATTGCAGTGTTTTTGTTAATGACATACACTACCGTTCAGAAGTTTTAAAAAGTCTCTTATGCCCACCAAGGCTGCATTTATTTGATCAGAGATACAATCAAAACAGTTATATTGAATTATAAATTAAAACACGTTATGTTCTGTTTGTGTTTATGGTGGTGTTAAAGTCTATTTTAAATGTAAAAAGCATGTACACATCTTAATAATTAAATAAACAAACAAATTAATAAACTATTAATTATTAATTAATTAATTTGTAAATCATCATCTATATCACTAAGTTATTGGAAGTTACATTTCCTTGTTATAAAAGCGGCAAACTATCTGATATTTTAAGACTTCATTGACCATGACACTGATTCATGAGGTTCTGCAGGGATCCTCTCTATGATATCATTTCCTTTTTTGTTGTATCACATAAATATTAATAAGACGTTTTGTTAAAATATTCATATGGTTTAATTATTAAGATTTAATTCAGACCTTTTCTTAACCATGGTGTCAGGGCAGGTTTTATCATCCTGACATTTTTATCTTAATGTCAGAATTAAACATAAAATATATATTTATGAATTGTTTTTATAGTATTTCTTTTAAAAATAAATGAATAGATCTGGATAAAAAGCGTATCATTGACCGTATCTTACAACATTTACCAATTCTTTTCATTCACAATTAGGTCACTAAGAAACAGAATTCAGCTGTGTGGGCCACAAACGTAGGAAATGAGAATGGGCAGGTCCTAATGTGTGTCCTGACCCAAACAGAGGGAGAGGGCCTGCTTCCCATGTGCTCCGGCTTGATGGAACGTTACCGGCGAGCCGGACAACCTCCTCCGCAGATTCTGTACGTGGGCCAGGACTGTTGTTCCACTACGGGCAAGAGCAAAATGGAAGCCATATTCCACGAGTGGGACCAGCTGGTTGTCAGACTGGACGCATGGCAGTTTATGCAACGGTTCGCAGCAGGTGTCACTTCAGAAAGCCACCCACTCTACGGCCCCTTCATGGGACGTCTCTTCTCCTGTATATTTGAGTGGGATGCTGGAGATTTAAAAAAACTGCAAGAAGCCAAGCGACATGAGCTGCGACAATCTAAAGATACCAAATCTGAAATCTGGAATCTTACTGCCAACGAGTTACTTAGGCACTGCCGCCACCAGACCCGTGAGGCTCAGGTGACCAAGCAGCTCATTGAACAGCTGTTGAAAGACTTTATGGGTGCTACAGACTTCATGGGCAACAAACTGGTGGACCAAGAGAGGATGGAAACAATCTGGCGAGCCCAACAATGCCATCTTCTGTGTATTCAGGACCCTCCAGGTGTACAGCTTTACAGGAAAGTAAGTGAGGTGACCAGAGGAGGGCTCTTTCTGCCTCTGTATCACTGTGCACGTGGCGTAGGATCCCTTGAATCATTCCATCAGCATCTGAACCACTTCATTCCAGGTTTGCATATCTCACAAATTATGTGTTATTTCTGTGAATTGTCTCAATTTGGATTCAAATGGGTTCAAACTTCTTTCTTTTCTTTTTTTTAGGTACAAGTACAAATGACCTGTACTTCCATGTTTATCTGATAGAAGGGGTAGTACAGTGGAACAAGGCCCGATCTGTTGTCAATGAAGGCAGCCCTCTGCAGAAATATGCAAATCGTCTGAGCCAGAAGTTTCTAGGCTACAAACTGGTTGAGGATTACAGTAGCCCAGGAGAGTACACTGGTAATGCATTGCATGTTTATATGTACAGTGCCCTCCACAATTATTGGCACCCCTGTTTAAGATGTGGTCGAGGACTTTTAAAAATTCTCCCTTTTTTTTAAACAACATAGAATCCAAATGCAAAAAAAGAGAAAAATCCAACCTTTTATTTAAGTACATTACTTTGGTGGTAAAAAAAAAATTTTAAATTTAAAAAAATAAAAACTTCAAATCATGTGTCCCACAATTATTGGCACCCCTGATGTTAATACTTTGTACAACCCCCTTTTGCCAACAAGACAGCACTTAATCTCCTCCTATAACATTTCACAAGATTGAAGAACACAGAGAGAGGGATCTTTGACCATTCTTCTTTGCAAAATCTTTCTAGATCATCCAGTATCCTGGGCCCTCTCTTGTGCACTCTCCTCTTTAGCTCACCCCACAGGTTTTCGATTGGATTGAGGTCTGGGGACTGAGATGGCCATGGGAGGACCTTGAGTTTGTGACTGAACCATTTTTGTGTAGATTTTGCCACACGTTTTGGATCATTATCCTGCTGAAAGACCCAATGACGACCCATCTTCAGCTTTCTGGCAGAGGCCATCAGGTTTTTATTTAAAATGTCCTGGTAGTTCAAAGCGTTCATAATGCCATGCACCCTAACAAGGTTCCCAGGGCCTTTGGAAGAGAAACAGGCCCACAGCATCACAGATCCTCCACCATACTTCACGGTGGGCATGAGGTACTTTTCGGCATACACATCTTTTGTTTTACACCAGATCCACTTAGAGTGTTTGTTGCCAAAAAGCTCAATCTTAGTCTCATCCGACCAAAGCACACGATCCCAGATGAAGTCCCAGTGCCGCTTGGCAAACTCCAGACGTTTACGTTTGTCAGTGTTAGTGAGAAAAGGCTTTTTCCTAGCATGCCTCCCAAACATCTTGTTGGCATGTAGAGAGCGTCTGATGGTTGTTTTGGAGATTTTGTGACCCCAAGATGCCACTATTTGATGCAATTCTGTGACAGTGAGCTTAGGACTTTTTTTTACTTTTCTTAGCATCCTCCTCACAGTGCGTTGTGGCAAGATAAACTTGGGACCTCTTTCAGCCTTGTTTGTCACTGTTCCTGTTGTTTTAAACTTCTTAATGATTCCTCTAACTTTAGATATGGGCAATATAAGGTGAGTGGCTATTTTCTTGTAGCCATTGCCTGACTTATAAAGGTCATCACACATCTGCCTTACTTGAATGGTGTGTTCTCTTGTCTTTGCCATGTTGACAAATGGGTAAGAGAATTAGGCCTCTGTGTCATGTCATATTTATACCCCAGGGAAATAGGAAGTCATGAATTACTAATTAAAAGTTCCTAGATATCCTGACCAACATTAGCAACTACAGAAAATATATTTTTTTTTTAAAAATCAATTACATTTTTCAGCGGAATTGTTAGGGGTGCCAATAATTGTGGGACACAGGATTTGAAGTTTTTATTTTTCTAAATTTTTACATTTTTTTTTTACCACCAAAGTAATGTACTTAAATAAAAGGTTGGATTTTTCTCTTTTTTTGCATTTGGATTCTATGTTGTTTAAAAAAAAGGGAGAATTTTTAAAAGTCCTCAACCACATCTTAAACAGGGGTGCCAATAATTGTGGAGGGCACTGTATATATTCATGACTGGAAAACTGTGTTTGTTTTTTTTTACCATGGCGTATATATTTATAAGATGTTTTAAGAACACAAAGAATTAATTCAAAAAGTGTGAAAATAATATTTGATTGTGTATATTTGAGATGCATAAAATGCTAGCTGTCAATTTGGTTTATTCCAAAATGTCATTTCCACCAAGGAATGCTGTTAAACAGCACAATACATCATTTGAGATGTGCTGGAAATGAAACCGGTGGGAATTTGTATTACTTTCAGACAAAAGATGTACATACACTACCATTCAAAAGTTTCAGCAGCAACTGTTTTCAACATTGATAATAAGAAATTATTCTTGTGCAGTAAATCAACATATAATGATTTCTGAAGGATCATGTGACACTGAAGACTGGAGTAATGATACTGAAAATTCTGCTTTGCCGACACAGGAATAAATTACATTTGAAAATATATTAAAATAAACTGGGTTGATAAATCCAGTTTATAAATAAATAAATCACTTGGTTGTTGTTTTTGATCAGATAAATGCAGCTTTGGGAAGCATTGAACGGAAGTGTATGTTTGTCATGCTGTATTAATATTTAGTCCATTTTGTCTGGTTTTTGATTATTTTTTGATTGCTTACATACATTGTACAGGTGAGCTCATAGGGGTGGAGTATCTTTACTCTCAAACCAACAGAGTGTTGGAGTTGGATGACATTATGGATCCTGATGCACCTGATGGAAGTGATGATCAGCTGGAGGTTGACCTGGAATATGAGGATTCTGGCTTTGATAACCTTAATTCACCAGAGTTCTTGGAGTTCAGCCTCAAACCACTTCAGTATCAGTCAGTGCTTCTGAACTCACTTTCCTCTGGCCTCTCAACATCCCAGCCGGATCCAATAGTGTCTTCCACCTCTGGACCCACCATAAAGGATGAGCCTTACACTGCCGACCAGTTCACACCTCAGGGCATCTCACAGGAGGATGATAATGTAAGTGCCATTCACTGTTTAAAAAATAATGATAATTGCCCTGCACTCTTGAATCACAGATACTAGTAGTAGTTGTCTCAGCTAGCTAGTTGTTAGGATTTGCACATGCAGTTTGAAAACAAGAACAACATTTTATTGATTGATTGATTGAATGTTATTCATCTTTTTTTTTACTTTTTCATAAAAAATGTTCTAAAAATAGAAAACACATTCACTTGGCACTGGCTAGTTGGCAAAAAAAAAATTTCCCCACCCTGTACAAGGTATATATTTAGCCTCTTAACCCAAGTTTGCAACTTGTATTGCCTTGATTTTTAAAATGTATTTTAATATACTTTGTTTGTGCTCTTTAAAGTTTATTATACTTTTTTTTCCCTCTCTCTTCAGGAAAAGTGTATGGGACCTGATGGTGTTGCTGGGTATGACCATGTTATTAACCTGGCCAACAGTCTGGTTGAGCTTAGAAATCATGGATTTGTCACACAGCAAAAGGTGGACGAGATTGTCACTCTGTGGGAAAAGCTATCAGAGCATGACAAGGGTGGTGTCGTCCACCCGGCTCAGCCAGAAAACAAACTGTGCTTTAACAGCAACAGCCACACTGATACCTTTGTGACTCCGTGCATAGATGGTCTGAAGAGGTATGTGTGCTAGACAATTAAAATATCGTGCATTTTTATTTTTTTATTTTATTGAAAGTTTTTTAAAATACCTTTTGTTCCACAAATCTTCTTCAATGTAAGCCGCCTTGTTGCTGCCATTTGCCTGGCTCTCAGCCACATTCACCCTGCCGGTCAGACCATCGCCGGTGTCAGGGTGAACAGGTGGGCTGCCATCCTCCGAGACTACAACATGATTAGAGACATTGTTCAGGACAGCACTGCCATCTCAACCCGGACACGCTTACGGATACAGCTGCTCGAGATAAACCAGAGGACATTGTACCAGTGGTGAGTCAATAATTGATGACTGTTGACTTAAAAGTAATGGTGCTTTTCTACTGCATGGTACTCGGCACCGTTCGGCTCGGCATGGTTTGGATCGCTTCGCTTTTCCACTGTGTGGTATGACTCGGCTTGGGACGGCACGGCTCGGTTCGCTTGATCACTTTCATCCAAACATAGCTGTAAGAGTATCAGTGATACTGGCCTTTATAAAAAGATGCCATTGAAATATACTGTCTTTATGTTGTCTCTACATTCATTTGTAGATTAACTAAATTATTACATTATAAAATATATATATATTTTAATTACAGAAAAAAATGTGTGATTAATCAATTGATAGCACTAATATACAATATGAGGCATTTGATCACAAATTTTTTTTTTAATCTTTTTTAAACTATCCCTTTAAGCAGATATCTATTAACACTCTATTGGGTGATATGTAGGTGCAAGATTATTTATAGTCAACAATGTCCAAATAAGACCATCAAAACAAAGTTTTACCGATTATTAATATGCAGTTGTATATTAAATATATATATACGTACAGATGAATTACTGTTTCATCTTTTCTGTACACAGGTACAATGCCAGGAAACAGAGGCAAGAACAGTTGGTTTTGCACCAGTGCATTGAACACATGAAGGCTTCTGAGCCCCTACTTCCTGTGCCGCACAACGTTCCAGAGCCCCTTCAACATGGACATGTAGGAGAAGTAATAAAAGTAGTAATCGGAAGTCCGATGCCTCCTGATGCCCCACTCTTACGCCTACACCTAGAGCAAAGAGCTGCTGTCACCAGACTCCCTAGTCCAACGGTGCCTAGGACCACCGCTTGGCGGCGGAGGAAAGCGGAGGGCAGAGGGTTACCTCTGAAGCGGCTTTGTGAGCAGTATTTGTGTCAAAAGTGTGGCAAACCAAAGACGAAAGAGTTTGGTCACAGCCAGTTCCGCGGAGTCCACTTTTGTGCCAAAGCTTCTGGAAAGACTGTTCAACAGTGGATGGAGGAGATGAGGAGGGCAAAGCCAACATAAACATTTTCTGTAAAAAAAAAAAAGTTTTATCGATATATACTATATATGTATATTAATATAATGTTTTTTTATTTGTAAATTCCATTGTTTTTATTTATATATATATATATATATATATATATATATATATATATATATTGTTTTTAAATACTTTGAAAGTGATCTAGGTAATTTTTTTAATTGTTTTTCACTTAGCGGTATGTCATAGTGAAATGGCAATAAAGGCCTTTTTATTCTCTTCTCGGTGATTTTTTTTTCTTCTACACGACCCCACACAGTGAACACATTAAAGAGTAGCACATTTTAAATGTGTTTTTAGCAACTAATGATGGAATTCTTGCCTTATAGCTAACTGAATGCTAGGACTAGCAGACATTGCAATTCGAAATAAATGTGCACATGGAACAAATATTTCGAATTTTTCAAAGCTTAAAAGAAAATGAATGTAAGTTTTTGCCCTGAAATATTTGTTTCAAGATCATTCTAATGAACACTGACTTCTAATAACACGGTGTAAAGCTCCATCTAGTGACAAACGTTGGTCTTACTATCTTGATGTTTTTTTAAAGGGATAGCCATTATTTACTCACACTGTCTTATTCTAATGCCTTAAGAGCTTCTTTCTTTTTTAGACCACAAAAGGAGATTATTTTCTGTTATGCTCGCATTCGTCAATAATGGCAGTGAACGCCGTGCTTCAATGCTTTAAAAAAGTAAGATCAGGAACTGAACGTCAATGTGGCGAATGCTAAATGTTGAAAATGTTTTTAAGGTTGTTGCAAATGTATTATCCGTATCAGAATCGTAATATGGCCATTACGTGAAATTATACTTAACTTCGTTGGTAAAAGTGAATATTCCTCAAGGTGGAGGGTTTTGGGTCTGGCGAAACTGGGAAATCAAATACTACGTGCATTTAATACCAAAGCTGCATTTATTTAATGAAAAATACAGTGAAAACATTACTATTGTGAAATTGTGAAAATTATTACAAATCTAATTAAATGATTTAAAAAAGTTTGTTTTAAACGTAATGTATTCCTGTGATGGCAAAACTTGGAAGACAATTACGCCACTAGATGGCGACAAGTGATTGTCTTTTTATTTTTTTATTGCAACATAGAATATACAAAGAGATTTACATGACAATACGGCTCACAACAAATAGAAAATAAAGGAAAACAAAAAAAGAAATGGAGAAAAATCATGCCAGGGGTAAAGTTATAATAATTTAAAGTTACAAAATATTTCATCGGTCTTTCTTGCTTTTTTGTTCTTAATTGTATTTAATGAATTACCATATAGTTTAATCTCTTTCATAAAGTGTTCAAAGCTTGGCTTAGCTTTAGCCCATTTTTTTACATGAATGTGATATTTTCCAAGTAATATGAAACCTGTATAAGGAAGCACATGGTACTTTTGGAGTCAACATTGTCCTGTACAAAAAAAAATACAACATCAAAAAGCTCAATTCGTAGACATGTTTCAAACAACTTAGAAATGAAATTTGAAAAATCCAACCAAAACATTTTTGAATAAATACAATTTTTAAAAAAAGATGAGTTACAGATTCATTGGCATTGCCACAAAATTCACACAAGTTTTCAATATTCAAGTGATTGTCTTTTGCATAGGTCTTTTGAGTGATGCATTTAAATACACACTAAGGCTGCATTTATTTACTCAAAATACAGTAAAGTCAACAATATTCTGAAGTATTATTACAATTAAATGTAATTATTTTCAATTTTAAATGTATTTTAAAATACAATTTATTGCTGTGATTACTCCAGACTTCAGCCTCTTGCGGGGGAGGGTGCCATTGGCTAGACGAGACAAAAGGCTCCTGAGACGTCCAATCAGAGACGTTCAATCAGAGCAAGGCACAGAGACGTCCAATCAGAGCTAGGCCAGAGAAGCGCCAGCTCAGGAAATACTACGGTAAACCTACATAAAACTGCTGGATTGAAAATATAGTTTTTTTTAAAGGTTTACATGATTATTTCACCATGATTTACGGTCACAGTTGATAAGTGAGTAGAATAAAAATTTTATCCACTTACCATCTATGAAATGCATAGCTTGAGGTCATGGCCATAAATACCAGTCCTCAAATTGTTCAATTTCGTGCTTGCTACGGCAGCACATATGCAAAAATTGGAACGATACAGAGAAGATTAGCATGGCCCCTGCAGCAAGGATGACACGCAAATTCGTGAAGCGTTCCTCATTTTTCATATTGAACTTACTGTAATTTTTCATGTTGTACACTGTGTTAAGTGAAAAACCAGGTGGTTACGCCTGCAGTACGCTGGTCAACCGCTGGAGGGCAGCATCGCACTGGCAGTAGTATTTTATGAAGAAATGATTTTATGTAGAAATTATGTTACATCTTATACAAAGATCTTTTCTTTTTTTTTTTTTACTTAATTCCCCCTTTGCAGGCTTGTGTTAAAAAAAGTGAGTTTTTGTGAGTCTACCTCCTGATGATGATCTGTTGCTGGGAATCCACAGAGCCACATGTTTCTATTGCCTGTGTATGTGTGATTTTGTGCATCACATTCATTTTATTCTAATCTGTTTTAAATTGTAAAAAAAAGTAACCTAACATTGACACCACGTTTTGACATGGGAAAAACCAAAACCGTAGTCTTGTTTATTCCTCCACAGTAGAGGGCGGCACGCAATGGCAAGTCAATATCCGATCCATCCGCTGTCAGGTGCATCACTTCCGGCCACACACATTGCACCCAATGGCATTGCAGCAGGACAGGCGGTCTACAGGCAGGTTTAAATCATATGCGCCGCCAGCCAGTGGGGAAGGAAGCTTATTGGCTTCTTCTAAAAGTTGGCAGAAGTTAATACTTTAGTTACATTACGAAGTCAATATGTCAAACGAAAGGTAATAATATTTTTTTTTTTCATGTAGTAAACCTGAATCCTGATTTGTATTTTAATCATATTTTCCTGAAAATACAACATATGGGTTTCTGTATACTAAGTTACTTTAGATTCTCCCTCCACTTTGGTGTGTTTTATAACTTGTATAACTTTTTTGGTGCATCATAAGAAGCACTTAACACAGTGATAAACTTACTTGTTTAAACATGTCTTTAGATCACCAGTGCATGGTTCCACGGGACGCTTTTTAGAAATGCATTTAAGTTGAATGTGCTGTTGGCGCGCGCCACCAGTTGTGTTGTGACGCGCGAGTATGTTTTTTTCACCAATCGTGAGATGATATTAGCCAATTTAAATCATAGATTTTATTTGTATTCATTTAATGGTTTAATATTAAGTTTTGTTTTTCTAAAACGCACGTTACTGTCGAGGCTATTCTAGGTAACGTCAAGTTAAGTTATAGAAACGCTCGCGACAAATGGCGGGCATCACAGAACTTGGAAACTGATCGTGGAATTTAAAGTATAAATAATCAAAAAAGTTGTAATCACTCGAATATTACATATTGTGTAATGATGGATTATGCATACTCGTTTTATATATCTTACATAATAGATTCAGTTTACAACAATCTTAATGATGGAAGCTCGAGGAATGGGTTCGTTGCTTTCTGCTGGTATACCTCTATAAATATAATTTAAACAACAAAAAATGGTGGTGTTGCTTAATGTTTTCTTTGATTTGATGTAGGCCGCTTCAAGAATTGAGTGAGAATTTGGAGGGATCCTTGTGCAGGCCTCTGAGGACTAAAGGGAAAAAGCGGTCCGCCTGTAGCGTGGGTCTGGACACAGAAAACACACCAAACGAGCTCATTCAGCAGTGGTCACCTCCACACAAAAAGCCCCTGAGTTCTGCAAAAGGGAAGGAAAATGAGGAAAACGTATTTTTTCTTGCCAGACGCCCCAGAAAAAGAAGAGATTCCTCAGGTTTGTGTGTAAATTTTAACCCTATAAAGCCCACTGTATCGTATTTGATACATTTAAAGGAGTAGTTCACTTTTAATAAAAAACTTTTGCTGATAATTTACTCGCCCTCATGTCATCCAAGATGTCCATGTCTTTCTTTCTTCAGTCGAAAATAAATTAAGGTTTTTGATGAAAACATTCCAGCATTTTTCTCCTTGGGGAACCAAACGGTTCATGGTCTAAATGAGAGTTTCAGTGCAGCTTCAAAGGGCTTTAAACGACACCAGACGATGATTAAGGGCCTTATCTAGTGAAAAGATCGGTCGTTTAAAAAAATAAATAAAAAAGTTTTATAAGCACAAATGCTCGCCATGCCCTGTTCTGTGACACTCCTGTTCGAACCCGTTCATCAAAATGAACAAATCTTTTTTCGAGTCATGACTCGAAAGGTCCTAGATAAGATCGTCTGGTGTCGCTATGTTTCAATATGAAATGAAACATCTAAGATGCACACCTTAAATCCTGGCTATTCATGCATTAGACTTACGGGTTTATCTAAATGGAAAAATGAGATAAAGTTGCGAGAGAACTTTTTTTATTAATACTTTGGAAACTACAGACAAAATCTTAGTACTTTAATGGCCACTTACTGAATTGTAATAATTGCTCATAAGATGAACTGTGTGAGAAGGCCTAATTTGTTTTCTTGCTCCTCCTTCAGCAGGCTTGTGCTGGGACAGTCTACCCGATGAGCTGTTGCTGGGAATCCTGTCTCGTCTCTCACTGCAAGATCTCCTCAGGACGTCACGGGTCTGCAAGCGCTGGCATCGTTTAGCGTAAGTCCAATGTTGGAAGTTTCGAAGACCACAGATCCCCTGTGATATAATTATTATTAATAGTCAGAATTCTGCATTTGCAGGTTTGATGAGTCTCTGTGGCACGGGGTGGACCTGGTGGGAAAAGCTCAGTTAGATGCGGAGCTTGGGCAGGTGCTCTCAGCTGGGGCATTGAGGCTGCGCTGTCCGCACACCTGCATCGGTCAACCCACTTTTAAAAGTGCAGAGTGAGTAATATAATTTTCCTAGTGCCACAGTTAAGATATGTTGTTTAATTCCTGCTGTTATTGCTGTCTTGCATTGGTAATTTTCAGTACTGTTTGAATTACAGGAAACTTCGCATCCAACATTTGGATTTATCAAATTGCACAGTGGAGACGTCTGTTCTAGAAGACATCCTGTTTCGCTGCAGACATCTGCAGAATCTCAGTCTCGAAGGATTGGTGCTCTCCGATAGTATTATCCAGTAAGTGAAAACCCATTTTGCACACTACACCTTAGCCGTAGATTTTTGGTGCGTTCAAGTTGTCGGAAATATCGTATTTACGAGTTGAACGAAAATAAAACCAGCACAAAGTGGGGAAACTACGAATGTCTGCCAATCGATCATATTTATTTCTCTTTGTAGTATTTTATGTCGAAATTACACATTTAATGTAGTTGCATTTCGATTTCTTAAACCTTTTTGTTGCTTTCTTGCAGTTCTCTTGCTCAAAATACTGAGATTGTCCGACTGAATTTGTGTGGCTGTTCTGGCTTCTCTCCTGAATCTCTGGCTGAGATGCTGAAATCTTGCACTCGGTAAGATTAACGGATCTACAGCTTTGTTTGGGGTCGGTCAGATTTTCTGAATGTTTTTGAAAGAAATCTCTTGTGCTCATTTAATCAAAAGCACAGTTAAAATTATTATTACAATTTAAAATGTATGTTTTCTTGTTTATTGTGTTTTAAAATGTACTTTGTTTTTGTAATGGCTGAATTTTTAGCATCATCACTCTTGTGAACAGTCTTTGGTGTCACATGATCCTTCAGAAATCATTCTAATACGATGATTTGCTGCTCAAGAAACATTTCGTTTTGATGGTTGATATTTTGAGGAAACCATCATACGTAATTTTATTTCAGGAATCTTTGTTGAATAAAGGTCAAAAGAGCAGCATTTATTTGAAATCTTGAAATTCATTGAATTAATGACAGTGTTTCCGCTACAATGTATTTTCAGTGCCGCTGCAAAATCTTCACATGATCAGTAATATCATGACATTCACATCATTCAGTTCGGCTGAGCTATCGATGTTGTTACGGAAATCGGTTGTTTTTTATCATATGACCCGTTGAAGTTGAAATTACGAATTTGCATACAAAAAATGTGATGTGAATGGCCCCTAAAGTGGACTCGGGTGCGGTTGTATCGGTGTGGTTTTACGAGTAGCCTACACACAGTATTGGTCCGACACCCGAGCACTGGTCTCAGTATCGGTGCATCCTTATATCTTTAATATTAGCTGTAGAATTTTCTGTCTTATGGTCAATTTTTTTTTTTTATTCATTTAATTTTATATGTTGATGTATTCATTTTTGTCATCTTTTTCTCAATCCAGAATTGAAGAAATGAACGTGTCGTGGTGTGACTTCAACAATCTTCATGTTCAAGCCATTGCTAACAATATTCCCTCCAGCATCACTCAACTGAACATCAGTGGTTACAGACAAAACCTCATCATGGAAGGTGAGGAAAGCATTGAGTTTGGCTTTTGTGTGACATTTTTTTTTTTTCAAAGATCATTGATAGATTTTTGCGTTTCAGATGTCAAAGCTATAGTAAAAAGATGTCCGAACCTCACAACCCTAGATTTGAGGTGAGTTTGTGATTTGGGAAGATGATTGTGGATCAGATGCATAATAGCACACAGCAGAAGGTTAACATTATGTTTTATCTTTACAGTGATAGCGTGCTTGTGACGACAGACAGTTTCCAAGTCTTGCAGCAGCTTTCCTCCCTGAAACATCTGGGACTGAGTCGTTGTTATCAGATCCACCCAGCTTCTCTCATGTAAGAGATTTGAGAGGTCTTGGTCTCTCTTCAAATGCTTTTACATACAAGCTATAAATATTCTTTCTCTTTTTTTTGTTCCCTTCTACAGTGACTTTGAAAAGTTTCCAAATTTGCAGACCCTGGAGGTCTTTGGGCTCATACAGGACAGCTACCTGCCCATTCTTTGTAAAGGTCTACCGCACATACAGATCAACACACAGCCTTTCTCCACTGTGGCACGTCCCACCTCGTCATCAAGAAAAGATCGCACACTTTGGGGAATGCACTGCCGACTCGTCTACAAACATTAATGTTTTTAATACAGGATGATTACAGGGTAAACCAAGTAGATCAATATTGTGACCTATTAATTGTGGTTTTAAAAATGTCTTGCATCACTAGTGTAAGTCAGTTTCAATTTTGTGAAGATGACAATTGTGTTAGAGGTCCTGAGAATCTTGAATTGAGTGGTGTTCTTGTGTTTCAGCAAAGATCATATTTTATACCACAACCACTCTTATTTTGTGGTAAATGATTGTTAGTGGTATATTTTAACTGTTACCAGTAGCTGTTCTAGATTTGTTGTTTCAGGTAAAATCTGGAACATAGAAGGTTCTATTTGTCAAATGCAAGATCTGTTTTCCTGCCCAGATCAAGTACATTTCCAGTTTTACTTTAGGATAATCAAAGGTCTAGTTAGTAATAAGAGAATGATTTTGTGCTTGTTTTATACTGTTTCTGAATTATTTTGCCATACAAAAGCCTTGAGCAGCAGAGAAAATATTGTGAATCTTCCATTTTTCAGACCAGTTTTAATATTGGAAAACTTGAATTTTCTAAAACTTTGACATGTAAATGTAATTTTTTAAGAATTGTAAATAAATGTATTGCTTTTTTATTTAAAGTCATCCTCATCAGAGTTGATCTGTTTCTTAAGTCACACAAAATTATACTTTCTAAGTGTACACTAAGTATTAAAACAAATGCAGACACTTTTAAAAACCGAAAGTGTGGTTTTACATAATTCTGACATGTTTTCAACAAGCTTTTCCATAATGGTTTGACCTGACAGGGTAGAGTTGGACTCCGCACCCAACCATTTGCCTTATTGTGTACCTCAAAAACATTGAAATATCAAGTTTCTTAATTTTTTTTTTTAATTTTTTTTCCATGGGTAGTATTTTAGACTTTGACTTAAACAATACTTCTGTCCATGTTTGGCACAACAGTGTTCACTAGTATAAATAAGCTTGTCAACAAAAAGTTCCAATCACATTTCAGTAACATGGGTATTTCTGGACCATTGTAAATAAAGCAATAGTGATGTAACAATTGACAATCTAATGCTGTGTCTAGGAAAAATTTGAATATGCATTTCTGGGGGATGCAACCAATTAAGGGTAATTTAAAGTGTGAAATCCTGATATGTACATTTCATCTGCAAACCTCATCCATTAAAACTCAATGCTTAAATAACACAATGTCTCAAAGTCTAAAGACAATTATTCAGTCCTTAATATAGTTCATGGAGCAACAGAATGATGTATCAAATGATTTAATCAAGAATGACAGTTCGCAGCAGGTCGTCCTTATTTAAACTGATGGTAGCAATGGCACCATCATTAAACTCAAAGGATGTCCCGCCATCCACCACCATGCAGGCATCCCAGCACCTTGAGCGGACACAAACCCTATAGAAAACAAGCACGTTAGCATTAATGTTATCACAGAATTTTAACAGCCTTTTATTAAAAAAATATTTGGGACTGGTTACACAGACAGGGCTTAGATTAAGCCTTAGTTCAATTAAGAAAATTCAAGAAATTTTTATAAACATGTTTTATTACTGGTGTGCATCAAGTCAATAGAATGGCACTGAAAAATTGTAAAAAAAAATGTCAGTGTGAAGCGAGCTGCTTTCAGTTAAAACAGCTCAAACATGCAATTTAATCTGTGAAACCATGTGTATGAAAAAATCACTATAAAATAAGGTTTGATTTGTTAACAATTAATGGATTAGGTATTAGGTATTAAAGGAGTAGTTCGCAGCAAAAAACGTTTGCTGATAATTTACTCACCCCCATGTCATCCAAGATGTCGATGTCTTTCTTTCTTCAGTCGAAAAGAAATGAAGGTTTTTGATGAAAGCATTCCAGGATTTTTCTCCATATAATGGACTTCAGTGGGAATCAGACGGTTCAAGTTCCAAAAGAAACTTTAAGTACAAACTGCAAACTTGTTCAAAGGGCTTTAAACGATTCCAGACGATGAAAAAGGGTCTTATCAAGCGAAACGAGCTCGTTTTATAAATAAATGAGAAATCAAATTTTCCTTGAGCTTTTGACATCTAAAAGAGGTCATCATATTATAAGAATACCCTGTAAGTTTGAGAACTGAAAACATCCTTGTTAGTCCAATAAAAGCCTTTATTGACACCAGCCTCTGAAAACGTCTCGTTTTTAAAAGTGGGAAATGACATCGAAGGAGTTAAAACACCACCCCCGCAGAAGATCAACGCATACTTCAACAAGGCCAGTTTAGCCCCGCCCACCGATTCGCGCATTACACGCATAGCTAAGTAGCCTAACATACATGCCTACCTCGTGATGACAAACCGGATCGTTCTACCGAGCAATACAGAATATTTTGCAGTGCCTGGTTGTGGAAGACAGTCACTGCATAAGCTTCCTCTGGATTCCAATAGGACTTCATGGATATTTTTAATGACGTTCCAGCTGATGAGGGTAAAACATCGTCGTCTGTTCGCTTCATTTCACTGAGGATTGTTTTGTAAACAAGACTGGATTTGCAGACCGATTAAGAGTAAAGAACGGTGCTGTGCCGTCTATATTGATCTGACAGGAATTGTGCAACACACGGACTCTGGGTCGAACATGTGGGCGAATCCGGTTGCCATTTGACAACATTGGACGTTTTCTCCCACGTACACCGACGGGTGAGTTAAACTCATTATAATATGCAAAACTGTCATCCACTCGCAGCAGTGGGCGTTTATTTCCAAGTCTTCAGTGCAACACGCCCATAAAAACCGACCGTTTTTCAGGAAGGCTCACAACTTGGGTACAAAATAGCCTATTATTACTTATTCATTTTGATGTTTTTGAATGCAAAAACCAAGCGAACGTCATAAATTGACCTCAGACAACAATATAATACAATTTAAAAAGCCAGTTTATGACCCCTTTAAGTTTTATTAGTTCAAACGTTCGCCTTGCTTTGTTCTGTAACGCACTCCTGTTCGAACTCGTTCATCAAAATGAACAAATCTTTTTCCGAGTCATTTGGTTCATTCGGCGAAAGAAACGAACGAACTGATTCAGAAAAAGATTTGTTCAGTTGAACGAGTTCGACTTCGAACAGGAGAGTCACGAACGTGCACCACAGAACAGAGCAAGTCGAGCGTTTGATCTTATAAAACTTTTTTTTTTTTTAAATGAGCGATCGTTTCGCTTGATAAGACCCTTATTTATCGTCTGGAATCGTTTAAAGCCCTTTAAACAAGTTTGCAGTTTGTACTGAAAGTTTGTTTGGAACTTGAACCGTCTGGTTCCCACTTAAGTCCATATGGAGAAAAGTCCTGGAACGTTTTCATTAAAAACCTTAATTTCTTTTCGACTGAAGAAAGAAAGACATGGACATCTTGGATGACAGGGGGGTGAGTAAATTATCAGCAAAAGTTTTTTGAAAAGTGAACTAATCCTTTAAGAACTAACATACTAACCTGCATTATATGACTGACTGACAAGAACGTTTGACCTAAAAATATCAAAATTGAAACTACTGTGGAAACAAAGACACCTACATCTTGGATGCCCTTGCGGTAAGCTAAAACATACCATACTAAAACATACTAAAACATACCAAAAAAGTATTTCAAAGTGAACTATTCCTTTAACCAAGTATAATATGAACTCTTTCCCCACCAGCGTTTTTAATCATTTTCACAAATTTCATAGTCATACAACAAAATATTCTGGGGCTATCTAAACATGCAATACATCAAAAGAAAAAATACAGACTCTCTGCTTTTAAACAACAAAAGTTGATCAGGGGATTATGTGCTCATTTTTTTATAGCGGCCCCCTAGCGTATAACAGTGAAAATATGGAACACCGGAACATTCCATCAATGGCGGGGAAAGAATAAAATAATAAAATTAATAAAATAATAGCGAGTTTGGAAATAAAAACTTACTTTTTGGCAAAACCTCTTTGTCGGCTATTGGAAAATACTCTGTTGACTATAGGCTCCCTTATACTGAAGAAAAGTTTGTCCTCCTCTGGGCCGAAGATTAAAGACTCATTGTATGTCTCAGTCACTGAACACAAAAAGAGAGAAAATTATTTAAAATGGAAGAATATTAATTTTATAAGTAAAATAATTTAACAGAATAGTAATTTAAAACTATAAAAAGTCATTTTAAAATACAAAAGATATTCATTACTAACATAACTAACAATGATCAATACATTTGTAATATATTAATCTTTGTTAACGTCAGGTAATAAGAATTCAACTGTTTATTGTCAGTCCATGTACCTTAAATAATATTACCAGACACAACATTTGATTTGAATTACATTAGTAAATACTGAAATTATCATCAACTAAGATTAATAAATGCATTACAAGTATTTTACATTGTTAGTTCATGCCAACTAATATAATTAACAAAAGGAACTTTATTGTAAAGTGTTACCAGATATTTTATTGTGAACTCACCACTCCTAATAAACTCCCGATTTAGAGGAACTTCCAAACCCGTTTTTGATTTTCCTAATATACAAAAAACAATGAAATCATGCTTGTTCTGACTGTTGATTCTAAACTGTACTGTCATAGCGCAAATTTATGTTTCTAACCTATTCTAAGGACATCCTCGACTGACTGCTCCACAAGCTTATTAATATTGTAGGACCTGGATGAAGGAAGAATGATTTGGTAACTCAGACAATATAAAATCATATCAAATAACTTCAGTCAAGTAATGCTTTGACTCACCAGGCTTTAGATCCAGTTCCAGTGCAAATGCTGAGCCCTGAGCTCTTCTGTTTCTCCCACGGCCCGTCATCAATGGAGATTTCATAGTATGAAGCCCTATGAAGCGAGAGTGTAAGATGGGGTTTGAAGTGTTTATACTTCACCCTGTGGCAAACAGAAATCCAAAAGTAAGGGGAGATGGGGGTGTGGGATGCATGAAGTGAAGGAGGAAATGCGGTTGATGAGATGCAGTGTCCTTAGGATATGGTCGGCAAATGGTTCCACATCATCACAGACAGGAGGGCAGCGATATATACCTGGAGGACAGAGACTCCCCGATGAAGATCTCATTGAGCCCTCGGACTGGGAGTAGGTGAGGCCTTTCAGAACTGTCGTGTGTCGTACCTGTCGCAAAAGTATGATATCATTGTTGTCTCCTCTAACAATAGTTAGGAGTTACGATGGAATTAGTCAGATTTTCATGCAGAATGGCAGGACTGCATGAAATCCCAGTAGACAGCAATAACACTAGAACGAATTGGGAAATTTAACAGATATATTTGTGATATACAAATGATACATATAGGTACATTAACATTATCAGCATTAAAATCCTAAATAACTCTAAAAAACTAATAAAAAATTAACTTACAATAAAATCAATGTACTATAAATTCAATATAATATAAATATAATAACCTTGTTTGGGTAAACCTCACAAAGAAGGTTTTAGATCGGTATAATTTTCTTAAGTCTCTTCTGGTGTCATAAGGCAGCATTTATTTGATCCAAAATACAGAAATATTGTGAAATATTTTTTCATTTTAAAACAACCTTTTTCTATTTGAATATAATTTACAATGCATTTATTCATGTGTTGGTAAAGCAGTTGGTTTCAGCATCATATGATGTTACAAAAAAAAAAAGCTTTTGTAACATTATACACTACAATTCATAAGTTTGGGGTGAGAATGTTTTTATTTTATTTTATTTTTTTTGGAAAGAAATTAAAGAAATTAATACTTTTATTGAATTGATTAAAAGTGATCAAAAGTGATAGCAAAGACATTTCTAATCTTACAAATGCTTTCCATTTCAGATAAATGCTGTTCTTTTGAACTTCCTATTTATCAAAGAATCCTGAGGGAAAAAAATGTACACAACCGTTTTCAACATTAATAATAATAATAAGAAAACAGTTATTTTAAATTGAAAAACTATTTCACATTATTACCGTTGCTGTATTTTGGATTAAATAAATGCAGCCTTAAGAGCAGAAGAGACTTATTTTAAAACATTTATATATATATATATATATATTTTTTTAAACATTTTTATTATATATAAAAGATTTATTAAATATAAAAATTCCAAATGAAAAAACACACACACACACACACACACATATATACACACACTTTATTACAATAATGTGAAAGTTTTTATTTTCTTGCAATAAAATAATGAGATTTTTGGTGCTAAATTATTGCAGAAATTATAATCAGTTTTAAAAAAGAAACAAAAATCATCCTTTCTCCTAAATTTTGCTCTGAAATATGAGCAGAACGTTATTGCCAGTATATGTGAGATTCAGTAGAGCAGCAGAGCGGAATGTCTGGTTGAGATAATTATGTGTGGTATGGGACTCTTACTGCGCAGAGTGTCATTGGTGATACGGTGTGCTTTGCTGTGCTGTTCCAGGCTCAGCTGCAGCTCGTGCAGGTCCACTGGAGTCGGGTTGATCCCGGTGCCCTCCAAGTACATTCGGATACGCTGACGCCACTGCCACCTAGTGAAGATAGAAGGGGAAAATATTGACGGCATAAAGCAGGTACAACGATGTTTAGAATGAAACAGGCGACTCCAAAAATGGGTAGATCTTAGTAGCTCTCAAGTAGTCTCTTATTGGTCAGGTTCAATCTTGCTAAATAGCAGCACTTAAACTGTGGGTAAAAGTGACATGGATACACGTTACTACATGTACTTACTATCATAATAACATTAAATGACATAACTCTATAGTAAGTACATTAATTAGTATAACTCAGTACTTATTTGAGTAAATACAATGTAACTATGTCGCCTTAAAATAAAGTGTAGCCTGTTACTTTTCTCCACCCTGGTAAGGCTGGACAAATCAGTCATTGATGATAAGAGGATAATATTAATCATTTAATCTTTTCTTCTCCTTTGTTTTAAATAATTTTTTATACATTTTTATTAGAATCACATTTACTTTATTTCTTAAACATCTGTTATGATTTTATCATTATTACTTTTTTAAATGTACTCTGATTTGTGAATTGAAATGTGCTATATAAATAAAACAGCCCATTGCAGAGTACTTTAGCAAGAAGTAAAGAAGAAAACAACTGATTGTAAATTGGATTATATAGCTAATTGGATTACAGCTGACTAGACGCAAGAGTAAATAAGAAGTACTTACCTGAACTCACCCTTCCGAAGTTTCCGTAAGGCCTCAGAAAAGGCTTGTGTATAGTGCATAGGTAAACACAGGTGGCCCTCTGACCTTCATATACAAAAAACACATATTATGAAACAAATGAACTTATAGTTAAGTGTAATGCTTAAATGCTTAAAGTGTTAGTTCACCCAAAAATGAAAATGAAAATTTTCATTTTTGGGTGAACAAACCCTTTAACTTAAAGCCTTTCCGTATAATGCATAATAAAATAATTTTAATGCATTAATTATTCCATGTAATGCACCTTATAATGCATTGTATGTTCTCATGAATAATTGTAACCACAGTTCTGATACATTATAATACTTATCCATTCATTGAACAGATCTGTAGAAGTATAATGCATTAAAACACCTGACAAACAACCAATTTCAGAATCTAAACTTAAAATCACTATAGGCTAGTTTTTATTACCTTTCTGGGTCTGTATTGACCCCCAATACAGGTTTGTTCTTATCATACACTTTACTGGCAACAAGTAGCATGGTTCCATCACCTATGAAACAATGTCTGTTAGAATTTTACACACACGCACAAACAATATGCATATGCAGGGCCTAAAATTACGTTTTTGCCAAACCTGGCAATTTTGCCAACAGATTAATCCTTATTACAGTTACAAAAGTTATTCAGTCAACTTCAAGATGAATGATTGTTCTTGTATTAGGAATATATCTGTTCAAGTGCAAAAAATGACTTGCATAAAGTCCTGTGAAACCATCTCTCATATGCCAACTGGTGACCATTAAAAAATCAAGTATAAAAACCAAACACCTGAGCTTTACCTCCAGCAGAGATAATGGCATCGGCCCATCGTACTGTGTCCTCGTCATATTCTCCTCTTTTTACAATGCGCACCTCAATCCCCTGTTTCCTACAAAGACGAAAGGACCATCTTAAAAATTGTTTGAAAATGATTTCAAACACTGTCAGAATTTCCATTTTTTGAGCGTCATCTTACTGCAGACTGTCCACAATCTGTCCAACATTAAAGGTGTGTATATTGTGTCTCTCCAGAAGCCCAATGTAACTGGATCCTTTTAGGGCAAGCTGTGATGACAAAAATACGACAGAGTAAATATCATAAACAATGTATTGCTTCTTGAAAATATCATCACTAGTAAAAATAAACAGTCTTTTAACATTGTGTGGAGTTATTTGGACTCTGGACTTCTTCATACAATTTTGCTGCAGGCATTGTTGGTGGACTGTTAAGCCCATTTTGCTTGCTACTGAATTGAGCTAACAATAGTACCAACAGGAAAGGGAAGTAACATATTAACAGACTTCTTTTGTTGAGCAAAACAATCAAACACTATCAGAAAATAGAAGGCAGAAAACAGTGGTAAAGTAAAACTTTTTAGGTAAAACGAAAGTAACCCCCATATAAATATTTATATGTATATCTAATAGCTAAATATGAATATCTTCAGTAAACTTAAATATAGATAGTGAGGGGAGGAGAAAGTGACGGTGGTTCCAGAAGGAATTGATTTTGAACAACAGCTTTAAACCCAAAGAAATGTATAAGTAAAGCCAAAAGTATGTAGTTATCATTACTTTTGTATGTCTGTATAATACAGCACCCGCCGTAAACGTTCTGTGACAGGATAAACCGGTGCATTTGATCAATACACAAATAACAGGTGTAGTCACCTCTTCACAAGCTTACCAGCTGTTTTAGATCCTCCTCCGACAGTCCCGCGTATCGATATCTCTGCTGCTCGAATTCATATCGTGTGGTCTTAGTCACAACCGCCACCTTCGCAGGTTTGAAGCCACATTCAGCTTGCGAAGCAACTTTACACGCGGCGGTCTGATGAAAACACAGACGACTACAGTAGCTCCCAGTGAAACCCGCCACTATTGGATTTCCATAGGAAAGAGTTTTCCTTAAAGCTCGGGATAGCATTCTACTACCGCAAAATAGTATTGGAGAAATGGTCAGGGGGAAAGATATTTAATGTACAATTGTGCAGCTCTTGCTGTCACTGATCAAATAGACAGACCACCAATCAAAACTACTTTTCCAGAGCAAGTCATTAAAGGGTCTTTATGAGCTTGACAATGCTTAAGGTTTCTTGGCAAAATAAATACAATCCACACAAACTTTACTAAACACACACAACTGATTTATCTACGGGGTTGTAAGGTTTGCAAGTTAATGTAACCAGCAGCATTCAGAGACTCGCAGGTCACCTGATAACAATGGCAAAGCAGTAACGTTAAGCACCTAATCTTACTTTCTAAACCTACGATTGTGATCTGACTAGCTGGGTGTCGCCTACTGGCTAGTGGCTACGCAGTGTTGGACGCACAGGTCACATTTGCTGAAGGTTTCGTGAACGATGCCCTTTCTAGGTGTAGTGAACAGCTAGCTGATTAACGTTACAGCTGTCAGTTTTAGCGTGTCAAACTGTCCACCAACTCTACTTCTCCAAGCCTGACCGATCACATCCCCGTCTATCTGCCCTACGACGGAGAGCGTTAGCGATCTACCGAAACCTGACCTTTATCGTCTGCGTAAATACAGATCTTCAAATCACAAAGTTGAGGCTAATAAAAACATCAGATCCCACACTCACACATGCCGCCATCTTTAAAGCACGTAGCAGCGCTGACTCTGTGGGCGTGGCTTTGAAAGACGGGGTTACAGGGGTTTCAGTCCCGCGACGTACACGGGGCGTTTCCGAGGGTGAGGCCATCACACCCCTTTCCAAAAAAAAAAAAAAAAAAAAAAAATGATAAGTTGCAGGTCACCGCACATGCGCAGAGTATAGTGCCTTCTTCCCGCGCGCTTTTCAAGTTACTGAACTGATTGATGATGAAGAGCAGACTGGTTAAACAACCATGGACAAACAAGGACAAAA
>NW_024121433.1:6797097-6809384 GCF_016745375.1 Pimephales promelas
AATCTTCCCAAAACTCTGGATTCTGATAGAGGCCATGAGACTTAGACCTGAGTGCAAAAATGGAGGCTCTAGCCCCTTCCAGAGCTGAGATATCGAAACTCAAAAATTCGGCCCGAAAAAAAAAAACGACAGTGGTACCCCTTACGTTTTTTTTTTTGGGCGAAAAATTAAGTTTCTCCAATCTTCCCAAACTCTGGATTCTGATAGAGGGCCATGAGACTTAGACCTGAGTGCAAAAATGGAGGCTCTAGCCCCTTCCAGAGCTGAGATATCGAAACTCAAAAAATTCGGCCCGAAAAAAAAACGACAGTGGTACCCCTTACGTTTTTTTTTTTGGGCGAAAAATTAAGTTTCTCCAATCTTCCCAAAACTCTGGATTCTGATAGAGGGCCATGAGACTTAGACCTGAGTGCAAAAAATGGAGGCTCTAGCCCCTTCCAGAGCTGAGATATCGAAACTCAAAAATTCGGCCCGAAAAAAAAAACGACAGTGGTACCCCTTACGTTTTTTTTTTTTGGGCGAAAAATTAAGTTTCTCCAATCTTCCAAAACTCTGGATTCTGATAGAGGGCCATGAGACTTAGACCTGAGTGCAAAAATGGAGGCTCTAGCCCCTTCCAGAGCTGAGATATCGAAACTCAAAAATTCGGCCCGAAAAAAAAACGACAGTGGTACCCCTTACGTTTTTTTTTTTGGGGCGAAAAATTAAGTTTCTCCAATCTTCCCAAAACTCTGGATTCTGATAGAGGGCCATGAGACTTAGACCTGAGTGCAAAAATGGAGGCTCTAGCCCCTTCCAGAGCTGAGATATCGAAACTCAAAAATTCGGCCCAAAAAAAAAACGACAGTGGTACCCCTTACGTTTTTTTTTTTTGGGCGAAAAATTAAGTTTCTCCAATCTTCCCAAACTCTGGATTCTGATAGAGGGCCATGAGACTTAGACCTGAGTGCAAAAATGGAGGCTCTAGCCCCTTCCAGAGCTGAGATATCGAAACTCAAAATTCGGCCCGAAAAAAAAACGACAGTGGTACCCCTTACGTTTTTTTTTTGGGCGAAAAATTAAGTTTCTCCAATCTTCCCAAACTCTGGATTCTGATAGAGGGCCATGAGACTTAGACCTGAGTGCAAAAATGGAGGCTCTAGCCCCTTCCAGAGCTGAGATATCGAAACTCAAAAATTCGGCCCGAAAAAAAAAAACGACAGTGGTACCCCTTACGTTTTTTTTTTGGGCGAAAAATTAAGTTTCTCCAATCTTCCCAAAACTCTGGATTCTGATAGAGGGCCATGAGACTTAGACCTGAGTGCAAAAATGGAGGCTCTAGCCCCTTCCAGAGCTGAGATATCGAAACTCAAAAATTCGGCCCGAAAAAAAAACGACAGTGGTACCCCTTACACTTTTTTTTTTTTGGGCGAAAAATTAAGTTTCTCCAATCTTCCCAAAACTCTGGATTCTGATAGAGGGCCATGAGACTTAGACCTGAGTGCAAAAATGGAGGCTCTAGCCCCTTCCAGAGCTGAGATATCGAAACTCAAAAATTCGGCCCGAAAAAAAAACGACAGTGGTACCCCTTACGTTTTTTTTTTTTGGGCGAAAAATTAAGTTTCTCCAATCTTCCCAAATTCTGATAGAGGGCCATGAGACTTAGACCTGAGTGCAAAAATGGAGGCTCTAGCCCCTTCCAGAGCTGAGATATCGAAACTCAAAAATTCGGCCCGAAAAAAAAACGACAGTGGTACCCCTTACGTTTTTTTTTTTTTGGGCGAAAAATTAAGTTTCTCCAATCTTCCCAAAACTCTGGATTCTGATAGAGGGCCATGAGACTTAGACCTGAGTGCAAAAATGGAGGCTCTAGCCCCTTCCAGAGCTGAGATATCGAAACTCAAAAATTCGGCCCGAAAAAAAAAACGACAGTGGTACCCTTTACGTTTTTTTTTTGGGCGAAAAATTAAGTTTCTCCAATCTTCCCAAAACTCTGGATTCTGATAGAGGGCCATGAGACTTAGACCTGAGTGCAAAAATGGAGGCTCTAGCCCCTTCCAGAGCTGAGATATCGAAACTCAAAAATTCGGCCCGAAAAAAAAACGACAGTGGTACCCCTTACGTTTTTTTTTTTGGGCGAAAAATTAAGTTTCTCCAATCTTCCCAAAACTCTGGATTCTGATAGAGGGCCATGAGACTTAGACCTGAGTGCAAAAATGGAGGCTCTAGCCCTTCCAGAGCTGAGATATCGAAACTCAAAAATTCGGCCCGAAAAAAAAACGACAGTGGTACCCCTTACGTTTTTTTTTTTGGGCGAAAAATTAAGTTTCTCCAATCTTCCCAAAACTCTGGATTCTGATAGAGGGCCATGAGACTTAGACCTGAGTGCAAAAATGGAGGCTCTAGCCCCTTCCAGAGCTGAGATATCGAAACTCAAAAATTCGGCCCGAAAAAAAAACGACAGTGGTACCCCTTACGTTTTTTTTTTTTGGGCGAAAAATTAAGTTTCTCCAATCTTCCCAAACTCTGGATTCTGATAGAGGGCCATGAGACTTAGACCTGAGTGCAAAAATGGAGGCTCTAGCCCCTTCCAGAGCTGAGATATCGAAACTCAAAAATTCGGCCCGAAAAAAAAACGACAGTGGTACCCCTTACGTTTTTTTTTTTGGGCGAAAAATTAAGTTTCTCCAATCTTCCCAAAACTCTGGATTCTGATAGAGGGCCATGAGACTTAGACCTGAGTGCAAAAATGGAGGCTCTAGCCCCTTCCAGAGCTGAGATATCGAAACTCAAAAATTCGCCCGAAAAAAAAACGACAGTGGTACCCCTTACGTTTTTTTTTTTGGGCGAAAAATTAAGTTTCTCCAATCTTCCCAAACTCTGGATTCTGATAGAGGGCCATGAGACTTAGACCTGAGTGCAAAAATGGAGGCTCTAGCCCCTTCCAGAGCTGAGATATCGAAACTCAAAAATTCGGCCCGAAAAAAAAAACGACAGTGGTACCCCTTACGTTTTTTTTTTTGGGCGAAAAATTAAGTTTCTCCAATCTTCCAAAACTCTGGATTCTGATAGAGGGCCATGAGACTTAGACCTGAGTGCAAAAATGGAGGCTCTAGACCCTTCCAGAGCTGAGATATCGAAACTCAAAAATTCGGCCCGAAAAAAAAACGACAGTGGTACCCCTTACGTTTTTTTTTTTGGGCGAAAAATTAAGTTTCTCCAATCTTCCCAAAACTCTGGATTCTGATAGAGGGCCATGAGACTTAGACCTGAGTGCAAAAATGGAGGCTCTAGCCCCTTCCAGAGCTGAGATATCGAAACTCAAAAATTCGGCCCGAAAAAAAAACGACAGTGGTACCCCTTACGTTTTTTTTTTTGGCGAAAAATTAAGTTTCTCCAATCTTCCCAAAACTCTGGATTCTGATAGAGGGCCATGAGACTTAGACCTGAGTGCAAAAATGGAGGCTCTAGCCCTTCCAGAGCTGAGATATCGAAACTCAAAAATTCGGCCCGAAAAAAAAAAACGACAGTGGTACCCCTTACGTTTTTTTTTTGGGCGAAAAATTAAGTTTCTCCAATCTTCCCAAAACTCTGGATTCTGATAGAGGGCCATGAGACTTAGACCTGAGTGCAAAAATGGAGGCTCTAGCCCCTTCCAGAGCTGAGATATCGAAACTCAAAAATTTCGCCCGAAAAAAAAACGACAGTGGTACCCCTTACGTTTTTTTTTCGGGCGAAAAATTAAGTTTCTCCAATCTTCCCAAAACTCTGGATTCTGATAGAGGGCCATGAGACTTAGACCTGAGTGCAAAAATGGAGGCTCTAGCCCTTCCAGAGCTGAGATATCGAAACTCAAAAATTCGGCCCGAAAAAAAAACGACAGTGGTACCCCTTACGTTTTTTTTTTTGGGCGAAAAATTAAGTTTCTCCAATCTTCCCAAAACTCTGGATTCTGATAGAGGGCCATGAGACTTAGACCTGAGTGCAAAAATGGAGGCTCTAGCCCCTTCCAGAGCTGAGATATCGAAACTCAAAATTCGGCCCGAAAAAAAAACGACAGTGGTACCCCTTACGTTTTTTTTTTTTGGGGCGAAAAATTAAGTTTCTCCAATCTTCCCAAAACTCTGGATTCTGATAGAGGGCCATGAGACTTAGACCTGAGTGCAAAAATGGAGGCTCTAGCCCCTTCCAGAGCTGAGATATCGAAACTCAAAAATTCGGCCCGAAAAAAAAACGACAGTGGTACCCCTTACGTTTTTTTTTTTGGGCGAAAAATTAAGTTTCTCCAATCTTCCCAAAACTCTGGATTCTGATAGAGGGCCATGAGACTTAGACCTGAGTGCAAAAATGGAGGCTCTAGCCCCTTCCAGAGCTGAGATATCGAAACTCAAAAATTCGGCCCGAAAAAAAAACGACAGTGGTACCCCTTACGTTTTTTTTTTTGGGCGAAAAATTAAGTTTCTCCAATCTTCCCAAAACTCTGGATTCTGATAGAGGGCCATGAGACTTAGACCTGAGTGCAAAAATGGAGGCTCTAGACCCTTCCAGAGCTGAGATATCGAAACTCAAAAATTCGGCCCGAAAAAAAAAACGACAGTGGTACCCCTTACGTTTTTTTTTTTGGGCGAAAAATTAAGTTTCTCCAATCTTCCCAAAACTCTGGATTCTGATAGAGGGCCATGAGACTTAGACCTGAGTGCAAAAATGGAGGCTCTAGCCCCTTCCAGAGCTGAGATATCGAAACTCAAAAATTCGGCCCGAAAAAAAAACGACAGTGGTACCCCTTACGTTTTTTTTTTTTTGGGCGAAAAATTAAGTTTCTCCAATCTTCCAAAACTCTGGATTCTGATAGAGGGCCATGAGACTTAGACCTGAGTGCAAAAATGGAGGCTCTAGCCCCTTCCAGAGCTGAGATATCGAAACTCAAAAATTCGGCCCGAAAAAAAAAACGACAGTGGTACCCCTTACGTTTTTTTTTTTGGGCGAAAAATTAAGTTTCTCCAATCTTCCCAAAACTCTGGATTCTGATAGAGGGCCATGAGACTTAGACCTGAGTGCAAAAATGGAGGCTCTAGCCCCTTCCAGAGCTGAGATATCGAAACTCAAAAATTCGGCCCGAAAAAAAAAACGACAGTGGTACCCCTTACGTTTTTTTTTTTTCGGGCGAAAAATTAAGTTTCTCCAATCTTCCCAAAACTCTGGATTCTGATAGAGGGCCATGAGACTTAGACCTGAGTGCAAAAATGGAGGCTCTAGCCCCTTCCAGAGCTGAGATATCGAAACTCAAAAATTCGGCCCGAAAAAAAAACGACAGTGGTACCCCTTACGTTTTTTTTTTTTGGGCGAAAAATTAAGTTTCTCCAATCTTCCCCAAACTCTGGATTCTGATAGAGGGCCATGAGACTTAGACCTGAGTGCAAAAATGGAGGCTCTAGCCCCTTCCAGAGCTGAGATATCGAAACTCAAAAATTCGGCCGAAAAAAAAAACGACAGTGGTACCCCTTACGTTTTTTTTTTGGGCGAAAAATTAAGTTTCTCCAATCTTCCCAAAACTCTGGATTCTGATAGAGGGCCATGAGACTTAGACCTGAGTGCAAAAATGGAGGCTCTAGCCCTTCCAGAGCTGAGATATCGAAACTCAAAAATTCGGCCCGAAAAAAAAAACGACAGTGGTACCCCTTACGTTTTTTTTTTTGGGCGAAAAATTAAGTTTCTCCAATCTTCCCAAAACTCTGGATTCTGATAGAGGGCCATGAGACTTAGACCTGAGTGCAAAAATGGAGGCTCTAGCCCCTTCCAGAGCTGAGATATCGAAACTCAAAAATTCGGCCCGAAAAAAAAAACGACAGTGGTACCCCTTACACTTTTTTTTTTTTGGGCGAAAAATTAAGTTTCTCCAATCTTCCAAAACTCTGGATTCTGATAGAGGGCCATGAGACTTAGACCTGAGTGCAAAAATGGAGGCTCTAGCCCCTTCCAGAGCTGAGATATCGAAACTCAAAAATTCGGCCCGAAAAAAAAACGACAGTGGTACCCCTTACGTTTTTTTTTTTTGGGCGAAAAATTAAGTTTCTCCAATCTTCCCAAAACTCTGGATTCTGATAGAGGGCCATGAGACTTAGACCTGAGTGCAAAAATGGAGGCTCTAGACCCTTCCAGAGCTGAGATATCGAAACTCAAAAATTCGGCCCGAAAAAAAAACGACAGTGGTACCCCTTACGTTTTTTTTTTTTTGGCGAAAAATTAAGTTTCTCCAATCTTCCCAAAACTCTGGATTCTGATAGAGGGCCATGAGACTTAGACCTGAGTGCAAAAATGGAGGCTCTAGCCCCTTCCAGAGCTGAGATATCGAAACTCAAAAATTCGGCCCGAAAAAAAAAACGACAGTGGTACCCCTTACGTTTTTTTTTTTGGGCGAAAAATTAAGTTTCTCCAATCTTCCCAAAACTCTGGATTCTGATAGAGGGCCATGAGACTTAGACCTGAGTGCAAAAATGGAGGCTCTAGCCCCTTCCAGAGCTGAGATATCGAAACTCAAAAATTCGGCCCGAAAAAAAAACGACAGTGGTACCCCTTACGTTTTTTTTTTTGGGCGAAAAATTAAGTTTCTCCAATCTTTCCAAAACTCTGGATTCTGATAGAGGGCCATGAGACTTAGACCTGAGTGCAAAAATGGAGGCTCTAGCCCCTTCCAGAGCTGAGATATCGAAACTCAAAAATTCGGCCCGAAAAAAAAAACGACAGTGGTACCCCTTACACTTTTTTTTTTTTGGGCGAAAAATTAAGTTTCTCCAATCTTCCCAAAACTCTGGATTCTGATAGAGGGCCATGAGACTTAGACCTGAGTGCAAAAATGGAGGCTCTAGCCCCTTCCAGAGCTGAGATATCGAAACTCAAAAATTCGGCCCGAAAAAAAACGACAGTGGTACCCCTTACGTTTTTTTTTTTGGGCGAAAAATTAAGTTTCTCCAATCTTCCCAAAACTCTGGATTCTGATAGAGGGCCATGAGACTTAGACCTGAGTGCAAAAATGGAGGCTCTAGCCCCTTCCAGAGCTGAGATATCGAAACTCAAAAATTTGCCCGAAAAAAAAAAACGACAGTGGTACCCCTTACGTTTTTTTTTTTTTGGGCGAAAAATTAAGTTTCTCCAATCTTCCCAAAACTCTGGATTCTGATAGAGGGCCATGAGACTTAGACCTGAGTGCAAAAATGGAGGCTCTAGCCCCTTCCAGAGCTGAGATATCGAAACTCAAAAATTCGCCCGAAAAAAAAACGACAGTGGTACCCCTTACGTTTTTTTTTTTTTGGGCGAAAAATTAAGTTTCTCCAATCTTCCCAAAACTCTGGATTCTGATAGAGGGCCATGAGACTTAGACCTGAGTGCAAAAATGGAGGCTCTAGCCCCTTCCAGAGCTGAGATATCGAAACTCAAAAATTCGGCCCGAAAAAAAAAACGACAGTGGTACCCCTTACTTTTTTTTTTTTGGGGCGAAAAATTAAGTTTCTCCAATCTTCCAAAACTCTGGATTCTGATAGAGGGCCATGAGACTTAGACCTGAGTGCAAAAATGGAGGCTCTAGCCCCTTCCAGAGCTGAGATATCGAAACTCAAAAATTCGGCCCGAAAAAAAAACGACAGTGGTACCCCTTACGTTTTTTTTTTCGGGCGAAAAATTAAGTTTCTCCAATCTTCCCAAAACTCTGGATTCTGATAGAGGGCCATGAGACTTAGACCTGAGTGCAAAAATGGAGGCTCTAGCCCCTTCCAGAGCTGAGATATCGAAACTCAAAAATTCGGCCCGAAAAAAAAAACGACAGTGGTACCCCTTACGTTTTTTTTTTTGGGGCGAAAAATTAAGTTTCTCCAATCTTCCCAAAACTCTGGATTCTGATAGAGGGCCATGAGACTTAGACCTGAGTGCAAAAATGGAGGCTCTAGCCCCTTCCAGAGCTGAGATATCGAAACTCAAAATTCGGCCCGAAAAAAAAACGACAGTGGTACCCCTTACGTTTTTTTTTTTTTGGGCGAAAAATTAAGTTTCTCCAATCTTCCCAAAACTCTGGATTCTGATAGAGGGCCATGAGACTTAGACCTGAGTGCAAAAATGGAGGCTCTAGCCCTTCCAGAGCTGAGATATCGAAACTCAAAAATTCGGCCCGAAAAAAAAACGACAGTGGTACCCCTTACTTTTTTTTTTTTGGGCGAAAAATTAAGTTTCTCCAATCTTCCAAAATTCTGGATTCTGATAGAGGGCCATGAGACTTAGACCTGAGTGCAAAAATGGAGGCTCTAGCCCCTTCCAGAGCTGAGATATCGAAACTCAAAATTCGGCCCGAAAAAAAAACGACAGTGGTACCCCTTACACTTTTTTTTTTTGGGCGAAAAATTAAGTTTCTCCAATCTTCCCAAAACTCTGGATTCTGATAGAGGGCCATGAGACTTAGACCTGAGTGCAAAAATGGAGGCTCTAGCCCCTTCCAGAGCTGAGATATTGAGATATTTTAAAATGCAAAAAAACTGCGTGGGATGTCAATATTTCAGCTCTGGAAGGTCTAAGCCTCCATTTTTGCATTTTTTATTCCAAATTTGTTTATTGTGAAATTCTCCAGAAGTTAAAAAAAAGGGGGCTGACATGTGATGTCCATTGTAATGGACACAGGGTCTGAGTGGGTTAACCATATTTATGTTTTTAACTTATTTTCAGCAAATATTCAATATTTAATATTCATACAAATTAATAAAGCATACCAATCATTACCAATTATCAATCATGCTGAAAAAAAAATCAAAATTTCCCATTACTAGCCTATTATCCTTTCATATTTTTTTAATTCAATTGTTTATTTTTATTAACCAATTCAATATTTTTTTGGATTACCAAATGACAGAAGTAAACTTGTGCTTAGCTGACTTGATGTTTAGCTGACAGAATGTTATTATATAAAAAAAAAGATATATATTATAGCGATTTTTTTTGAAAAAGTAGCGATTCTTTGTGAATAATATAAAAAATATAATTATACATTTATTAGAATGTAATTATATTTTATTGTATTATTACAGATTTATTACATTTATTATACTTTGTTACTAAGTAATTATACATTATTACAGTTTTATTTCACATTGTTACATTATTCTTTTGAAAAAGTAGCGATATATTGAAGTTGCTGGTTTTAAAAATAAACATTCTGTTAGCCAAACATTTCATAATTATATGTCGTAAATTGTTTAATTTTTTGATTTTGCAATGACTATTTGCATGGTACAAATGATACAGTATTTTAATTTTCCATTTAAAGTAACGAAAGACCAAGTTGAATCACACAGCCCTTCCTCTTGAGGTTTTGATGTGTTTGTGTCAGGACGAGGGACTCTGTTCGTGGAGTTTCCCGTCTAAACATCAACCACCGATCTGTTGGCCGTCTTCTCGTTCCTGCTGGAGTTCCCTGTATCGGAGCGCGCTCAGTTGAGTCTGGAACCTCAAAACCTGCAGCCTCCACATGCTCAGTCACGGATGGACCTGCCCCTGTTCTCACGGTAACCGTTCAGCCAATCACAAACGGATCCCATTATTTATATCAATGCTATTGTGCCGTCTTAAATGAAGGCAAAGGTGCAGTCTGTGATATATTTTTTGTGTGTGTGTGTGTGTGTTGTGTGTGTGAATTGCAAGCAACAGAAGTTAGAGTAGCCAGTTAGCAATCAGGTGTCTTTAACAAGAAAAATTAAGAAAATTAAATATATTAAATTATTAAGTAAATATTTGTTACTCGCACTGCCACTGTAGAAACATGTCGGCACTTTCAATGTAAGGGAACCCACGTGTGTGTAGATAGAAAAGGCTTATTCTGAGGTAATAAAAACGTAACAATTCATTATGTAAGGTCTTTATACACCACTGAAAAATAGTTATGTATATTATATTGCATTCTGCCTAAGATCCTCCTAAATATTACACAATGTTCTCTCTTTCCATCACAGCTCCTCCTGCTGGTCTTCGTGATCTATTTCGCTGTCCGTGAGGGCGTGATTTGTCCGGAACAGGGGCTTGGCTACTTCCTGCGCTTGTGGAATATAGCAAGTGTTTGCAGTCTGCTATTTGGCGATTTGTGTCGTCTCTTTACACCTGAGTCGCTCCGTTCTGTCCGCCCGCCAGTGGGGCTCTTCCTACAACAACAGGACACATTCACAGACTTCTTTCCTCTGGCCCAACAGAACCAGGTTTTGACCCAACTGAGCGCGGCTTTGCTCTTCCTGCTGGTGCTCAAGGTGAGCGAATGGGAATCAAAAACACATGACTTTGGTTTTGTTAGCAAAATGCTTACAGTTTGATAGTTCATCTAAAAATGAAAATTCTGTCATCATTTAATCACCCTCGTAGTCCCACAAACCCACTATTTTTATAATGGCATAAATGCTACATGGGATGTCCATATCTCAGCTCTGAAGGGTCTAGAGCCTCCATTTTGCACTCAGGTCTAAGTCTCATGACCCTCTATCAGAATCCAGAGTTTGGGAAGATTGGAGAAACTTATTTTTTCACACCAAAAAAAAAAACGAAGGGTACCACTGTCGTTTTTTTGGGGGGTCGAAATTTTTGTTTCTCCATCTCTTGAAAAACTCTGGATTTCTGATAGAGGGCCAAGAGACTTAGATCTGAGTGCAAAAATGGAGGCTCTAGACCCTTTCTGAGCTGAGATATTGAGATATTTATAATGCATAAATGTTACGTGGGATGTTCCATATCTCAGCTCTGGAAGGTTCTAGAGCCTCCATTTTTGCACTCAGGTCTAAGTCTCATGGCCCTCTATCAGAATCCAGAGTTTCAAGAAGATTGTAGAAACTCAAAATTTCGACAAAAAAAAAAAACGACAGTGGTACCCCTTTCGTTTTTTTTTTTTGTGCGAAAAAATAAGTTTCTCCAATCTTCTTGAAACTCTGGATTCTGATAGAGGGCCATGAGACTTAGACCTAAGTGCAAAAATGGAGGCTCTAGACCCTTCCTGAGCTGAGATATTGAGATATTTATAATGGCATAAATGCTACATGGGATGTCCATATCTCAGCTCAGGAAAGGTCTAGAGCCTCCAATTTTTGCACTCAGGTCTAAGTCTCATGGCCCTCTATCAGATCCAAAGTTTCAAGAAGATTGGAGAAACTTATTTTTTCACACCAAAAAAAAAAACGAAAGGGGTACCACTGTCGTTTTTTTTGGGGGGTCAAAATTTTGAGTTTCTCCAATCTTCTTGAAACTCTGGATTCTGATAGAGGGCCATGAGACTTAGACCTGAGTGCAAAAATGGAGGCTCTAGACCCTTCCAGAGCTGAGATATGGACATCTCAGAATTCTGTCCATTGAAAGTCCATTTCTTCAAAACTCTGATGCTTAGAAACGTTCATGATAAGATTGTAAAAGAAATCCATATGAATCGAGGAGTTTAATCCAAGTCTTCTGAAGAGACACAATCGTTTTAAGTGGTGAATAGATATTACTTTAGGCTTTGATGCACATATAAACTTGGATCAATGAACATACAGTACATAGAGCCCTCAGATGTGGTAAAGGGAAGCTAAAATGTACTTGCATGAGAACAAACCTCATTGGTTCTCCTCAAAACTGTACTCGCGAGATTGGACCTCATTGGTTCTTGCGAAAGCTCAAACGTGCATGAGTTTGCCAATTTTGAGTGCTCTATGGACGTTCGCTGACCAAATAAAATTACTTGGTGTAGCTGTAAATTTCAGACTTGATAACTAGAAGAACGAGCCATTGTGCCCTTGAGGAAGGCACTTAACTTCAGGCTACTTCAGTGAGATTGCCTTGCTAATAAATGTGCTGTGAGTTAGTTTCAACAAAAAAAAGTTATAAATTCCATCCTCATGCTCTTCTCAGGCCAGACAACACTAAATATTTAATTCTGCAATAACTAATGATTTGAAAATACATTTTACTGTGAGGCATCATTGTTCAGCCGCCTCATTTCTCTCTGTCTAGGCTTCGCACCAACTGCGCTTCATGAGAGACGGGGGGTTTTCGGGAGGACGCTGAGGAGATCTTTCTGGGAGATGCTGACGGTTGCCATCACTCTTCTCGTGTTTCCTGTTGCATACTCACACACTGGACACTTGGTTAGGACACACGCACACCATCTGTGATTTAATGTGATTTAAACTATAGAGTTGGACAATGAAACTGAAACAGCTGGTTTTAGACCACAATCATTTATTAGTGTAGTGTAGGGCCTCCTTTTGCGGCCATTACAGCATCACAAGTCAGAGGCAGAGGGATTTGACCCATTCCTC
>NW_024121433.1:6809884-6834073 GCF_016745375.1 Pimephales promelas
TAAATTTTAACCCAGATACAATAAGTGCCCTTTTTACTGATTGGCTATTAAGTTAGCACTTCTCTTTTTTTGATTGGCTGATGCCGTAGCAGGGTCGACTGCTGAACTCCAGGCGAGACGCGCTTGATTCTCACGTGAGAGCGGCGCGGCCAGAGAAATTGCGTATATTAAATATATTATTAATAGTTTTTCCGCATGAGAAATACAATGTGTGACGGGAGTGTGAGACAAAAGACTGAAACGAGTGACTGTCATGCTCAATGCGTGACACACTATAAAAAAAATATTTCACACTGACTCCACATTTAGGGGGGCCACAAGGGGGTCCAAGCTTGTTGTCGCAGGGGCACTGGTCCCCCCAGGCCCCCGCCTAGAACCGCCACTGCTCACACACACACACACACACACACTTTCTCTCTCTCTCAAGAAGCAAAAACATGACTGCTAAAGGTTGTATCAGCGATGCCGGGGTAACATCACTTAACATCACGAGTGATATTCCCTTAGGCCACGCCCCCTTGTCTCCCCAAAGTATTATAAGCAATCATGCGCATCCCGTGTGCAGAATGATGCACTTGAAGCAACACCAAGTCACAGCACGCAACGCTTCACATTGAAAAGAACATAGCGAAGGGATGGTATCTATAATCTATGCTTAGTAGGGCTGCACGATTTGGGAAAATGTCATATTGCCATTATTGAGCCAATATTGCAATTGCGATTTGCGACTCCGATATAATAAAATGGTTTCATGAGTCCAACTTGCTTGGTTCTAAAGTAAAATGCACACACAGATTAATGTTTATTTCTCAACTCAAACTAAAAACAACAACAACAATAAATGATTGATAACACCTATAATGATCAATAAACCATCAACCAAACCAACATTACAGTGATTCCATCAATTGAAAGCCATCAACTTTTTAAAAAATTATTAGGCTTAAAAAAAATATATAACAGCTTTTAAATTAAGTGAACTTCAAACAATCCCCACATAAACCCATAATAAAAAACATATTTACCTGTGCCCTTCCTGTCTTAACAGGTACAGAAATTGAATAAAGTTATCAAACAGTCTGCGCTGCCTGAATCATAAATTATATATATAATAATCCTTATTAAAGCTACAAAAGTTCTTTACTCAAGATCAGTGAGTAATTTTCTAATTTCCCTTTGTTCTTTTAACTTTACTGAAAGAACGCTTTATTCGCTGCTGGCCCTTTAAGAGCACCCGTTGCCGAGACGCGGATCTCACACGCGCCTCATAGCACAACTCTTTTCATCCAGACTTTTCTTATGTTATGAAGATACTAGACAAAACCACATTTTGGCATAATTGTGTGTGCTATTGTTCGTTCAAGCTCGAAAGAGAACTGTTTATTCTGGGCTGGCACACGGTCAGTGCATGCGCATTATGCGAGTATCATCTATTCTAATCTAGGGCACTCACAGGCAGCTTTTCACTTCTTGTCGTGCAAAATGCGAAAAGGCATTTAAACCAATAAGAGGGGGATCTTGTAACACTAGTCAAAGGATGACAAAAAAGAAGAGATGCTGCGCTAATAGCCCTACTTTGTTTATTTCATATAAAATCGCGGCATTTTGCGTTATATAATTGCATAGGTTTGAGATCGCTATTACGACTGCGATATAATTAATCGTGCAGCACTAATGCTTAGTGTATTCTAAAGGGCAATAAACTCCACTCCAGCAAGATAGTCATTTTATGCAAATCATAGACCTTTATGCCTTATCTACAAATAAAGTATAATATTGGGAACATTGATCTTGAAGACAGTGTCGTCGTGTTACTGTCGCAACCGAACGCGACGCGCTGTGTGAAGCTGATGCATGGAGAATGACTGAGGCGAGATGACTTTCCGTTAACTTTAACTTAGAGACTAAAATATTAATTTTACCACACATTAAGCTATTGAATGACTTTAGAAGTCTTGGAATATAGTGTGAAAACTTGATTGTGCTTTACAGTTTTTTATGCCTTTAGTGGGGCTTAACAAAATAACACAATATGCAGAATGTCGGACGTCACTTATAGGCTAAACTGTTTTTATAGATAAAACTATTTACATTCGGCAGTCATGAAAACAAATCTCAGATAACGGTTGACTAGGTAACAATGTGTAATTTTGCGCCGGAGTTCTCCTTTAACTTACATTAGCTAGCTAACTACGAACGAGCTAACCAGATAACATTAACAAATTGACAAGCACTTACTGGGCAGGGCAGGGCTCTTCAAATGACGGACGAAATTGGAGGTTGTCATCTGACTGTCCGCGATCTTAACGTTGCATGTCTTGCAAAGCGCTGTTCTTTTGCCATCTTGTTGTAAGAAATTCTTGAATCCGAAAGCGACCCTCGTTATCCCTCCGGCTGACATGTTGATGTGATCTGATGTAAGTGGGCGTGGTGTGCGCGTAAGGTATGAGAGGGCATGACTGATGATCTCGTGATCCAGTCATGACAGCGCTATTCTCAGCCTGCGCTCCAGCTGGATCAACTTTATTTTTTTTACATAATTTATATATTTTATATTCAAACTGAAAACATGATGTGATTAACACTCAAGTCATATTATTACATGCAAGTGTGTTTGATTTATGGACCAAATTTTCAGATCAAGTTTATGGACCAAGTTAATTTAATTAATAAACTAATTATATAAAACTATTAATGCACTACAATTAAACTGGTTATATGCCTTTACTTATAAAAAATAAAAAACTTATTTAAAAAAATACCAGGCTTAAGGCATTTATTTTTTATGCAGGCCATACACACAGGAGTGAAATGGTTAAGACCCCTCCCCCTACAAACACACACACATACACAGACAGGCAAAGACAGATGTAGGCTCAGATTGAGCAAGACCACATTCAAACAAACATATCTGACTTTCTGTGGGTCCTAGCTAATGAGTGTCAATTAGAAAGTTGTCCGGCTCGAGGAGTACAATATACATACCGATTTTTGTAACTGTAGATAAAACTAACAACCCCACTTTTGTCAAAAGGTGGCGCTACTGAGCCCTCACCACGCCCGTTTCTGAAACTTTGCACGTGTCTACTGGCTAATAAATGTGATGTGTCTGTCGAGTTTCATGCAATTTCAAGCATGCTAAGGGTCTCAAAAGCATCCTAAAAGAATGGTAACGTTTGATGCGTCGCCACGGCAACAGTTTCAAAGATATCAAGAATCCATTCACAGGTCTACATCTGCCGTATGTTTACATTATACAGATGACGTTTGAAGCAAATCGGGTAAAAATAAAAGGGTGATATCAAAGCATTTTGAAAGTGACACACTTCCTGCTGCCAGTTGGTGGCGCTATAACTTTGACTCACAATAGTCACATCCATGTGATCGTCCTCTTACAGCGAACACACTGCTGAAGTTTCATCAAGATCAGTTAATGTATGCTGAAGTTATAACACACTTCCTGGTTCACGTTTCTCGCCATGATTTCGTTTCCTCGCCACGGCCAAACCGTTCGAGATATCAAAAATCCCCTCGCAAACTTTCATCCTCAATGTCTTGACTTCATGCTGACCGAGTTTTGTCGAATTTGGATCAAAGCTCTAGGAGGAGTATTTAACATTCCATTGCGAGCGTTTTACAAACAAACCTCAATAGCCGACTTCCTGTTGGGCTGGGGTAAAAAGTAAAAGCGCGAGGTATAGATGAAACTATGAGATCAACATGTGCACCGAGTTTCATATTATTATATACAAACGTGTTTGAGTTATGGACCAAGTGTTCGGACCCCGTTCCAGGGGGCGCTGACGAGCCGCCCTGCCACGCCCGGGTACCAGCTTCAGCCCGGCTCTGATGGCCGCGGGTTCTGACCCATGTGCAAAGTTTCAAGAGTTTTCGAGCACGTTAAGGGCCCCAAAAATGCCCAAAAGGTTACAAAATAATAATAAATATAGCTGCGAGCAGCGATGGCGGGCCCAAGCCGGTGGCACCGCAACCCCGGTTCCTTTAGTTACCTAAAGGCACCCGGGTAGCGGTGCCGAAGGCTTTGGCCCTTTTATGATTAAATGTTAAAACGGCTTGCCATACTCTGTCATTTCGACTAGTCACAATTATGTTACAGATATCTTAAATGATAATACAAACTATCCAAAATGTAATTACGAATAGACAGAAAGACGTTGTTGATATCTACAATGTTAATTCCGGACAGGCAAACTTAGCTTTTAAATGTTAAAAGGGCTTGCCATACAGGGACGTAGGCTCAGAGAGAGGCTCACCATATTCAAACCAAAATATCTGACTTCCTCTTGGTCCGAGCTAATGACTATGTATTAGAAAGTTGTCCGGCTTGAGGAGTACAATGTATATACCGATTTTTGTAACTGTAGATAAAACTAACAACCCCACTTTTGTCAAAAGGTGGCGCTATTTAGTCCTTGCACATTGCCCGTTTCTGAAACTTTGCACATGTCTACTGGCTAATAAATGTGATGTATCTGTTGAGTTTCAAGCAATTTCAATTTCAATTTGACTGTTGAAAAGAAGTGCGCCGATTAGATACTCAGGATCGGTATCGGCTCTGACACTGCCATCTTTGACGAGGCTGATTCAAATTCTATATTGTGCATATATACTATTCTGTTAGGCACAAAGGCACAAAAACTTTCTAAAGTACCATAAAGTTTTTGTGTACTGTATTATTAGTGTTCTGAAGCTATTATGTGATATAGAAATTAATATTTAAGTCATTAAATTCAAGAACACAAACTTTTCCCTCTCTGCGCCTGTCAGTCATTCTCCATTCAGCATTCAAACAGCACGTCACATTCGGTTACAGTCAATGATGAAACGATCTTCAATGATTCAATGTTAATCCTATTATACTGGATCTTTAAGATAAAGGTCTAAAGGTCTATATTTTCGAATGAAGAAACTTTTTCTTGCTGGACTTTATTGCTGTAACTTAATCGTGTTACTTTCTACCGGGTGTCGGACGCTGTCGGTTAGATCACAACACTAGAGTCAGAGCACTATAATTGTTCTTCACGCACACAGTAACTGAAATTTAAAACCTTTAAAAGAAAAGGCTCAATAAACTATTGCATAGATAGATAATGTATAATACACTGTTCATAAATATGTATTTCCTTTGTGCTTTGAACTTTTCAATACGGACTCAATGCGCTGTAACTTCATGTGGCTTCAAGCACATCATTCTCCGCTCGGGATGCACATAAGTGCTTTGTGCTGCACCGTATTGGAGCCGTAATATCATAATGCAGTGACGTAATGACAGATTATTAATTGCCTTTCAATTATATGTTGCTTTATAGCAGCCATGGCTATATTTTTTTTTTATGATTTTTGTTATCTTGTTTTTCATGAATGTATTTTTCAAAAATAAGAGCAATGTGTATTATCTATTATTAATATGGTTTATAATAGCATTTTTGTCATAGATTATGACAAAGTAATCATATGATCCACCAGCGAGGAACCAGCAGAACAGAGTGAACATTCTTTCTGTTTAGTTCAATCCTACTTAATAGGAATTTATTTAAAATGCTCGCTCTACTCCACACCATTAATGTCTTGTGCGGACATCCGTATTTCGACTTTCGGTTTTAAGTAAGCGATTTAAAAGCTCCCAAGTCCCAGCGGAGTCACACGTTGATTAACCGGTGGGAATATACACAATAGGCCTACCTGATATTGAACACAAGAGGGCAGTATAGCACTACGTATGACTCAGATTATTATTTTTTTATGAATTTTACAACAATTCTGGCTGTTTTTGAACGTAAACACAATTCTTAAATGAAAAAAAAGGAAAAATTGGGGAAGTTATAATATTTGTATAATTTAATTTAGAAACAAATGATGTATAATTACATTTTTAGAAGATATGAGGCTTTTAGTGTTTACTTTTTTGACATTACTTTAATCTTTTGCCATAGTTGCACATGTCTATTGGCTAATAAATGTGATGTATCTGTTGAGTTTCAAGCAATTTCAAGCATGCTAAGAGTCCCAAAAGCATCAAAAAATAATGTTAAAGTTTGTTTCGTTGCCACGGCAACAGTATCAAAGATATCAAAAATTCATTCACAGGTCTACATCTGCCGTGTATTTACATTATACAGATGAAGTTTAAAGCAAATCGGTTAAAAATAAGAGAGTGATTTCAAAGCATTTTGAAAGTGACACACTTCCTGCTGCCAGTTGGTGGCGCTATAACTTTGACTCACAATAGTCACATCCATGTGATCGGTCTCTTACAGCGAAAACACTGCTGAAGTTTCATCAAGATCAGTTAATGTATGCTGAAGTTATAACACACATCCTGTTCAATGATTCTCGCCATAATTTCGTTTCCTCGCCACGGCCAAAACGTTCGAGATATAAAAAATCCCGTGGCACTTTTTCATCCTTAATGTCTTGACTTCACGCTGATCGAGTTTTAGTCGAATTTGGTTCAGTGCTCTAGGAGCAATAATTTAAATTCCATTGCATGTGTTTTAAACACAACCCTAAATAGCCAACTTCCTGTTGGGCTGGGGTAAAAAGTAAGAGTGTGAAGTATATATGAAACGATGAGATCTATATGTGTACCAAGTTTCATATTATTACATGCAAGTGTGTTTGATTTATGGACCAAATTTTCAGACCAAGTTTATTGACCAAGTTAATCTGATTAATAAACTAATTATATAAAACTATTGTCAATTCACTACAATTAAACTAGTTATATGCCTTTACTTATAAAAAATAAAAATAAAAACTTATTTAAAAAATACCAGGCTTGAGAAATGTATTTTCTTTATGCAGGTCATACACACAGCAGTGAAATGGTTAAGCCCCCTCCCCCTGCACACACACACACACACACACACAGACAGCCAGCCAGCCAGCCAAAGACACAGAGACATGTAGGCTCAGAGTGGCCATATTCAAACAAGAATATCTGACTTTCTGTGGGTCCTAGCTAATAAGTGTCAATTAGAAAGTTGTCCGGCTCGAGGAGTACAATATACATACCAATTTTTGTAACTCTAGTTAAAACTAACCACCCCACTTTTGTCAAAAGGTGGCGCTACTGAGCCCTTACCACGCCCGTTTCTGCAACTTTGCACATGTCTACTGGCTAATAAATGTGATGTGTCTGTCGAGTTTCATGCAATTTGAAGCATGCTAAGGGTCTCAAAAGCATCCTAAAAGCATCCTAAAAGAAGGGTAAAGTTTGATGCGTCGCCACGGCAACAGTTTCAAAGATATCAAGAATCCATTCACAGGTCTACATCTGCCGTATGTTTACATTATACATATGAAGTTTGAAGCAAATCGGGTAAAAATAAAAGGGTGATATCTAAGCATTTTGAAAGTGACACACTTCCTGCTGCCAGTTGGTGGCGCTATAACTTTGACTCACAATAGTCACATCCATGTGATCGTCCTCTTACAGCGAACACACTGCTGAAGTTTCATCAAGATCAGTTAATGTATGCTGAAGTTATAACACACTTCCTGTTTTACGTTTCTCGCCATGATTTCGTTTCCTCGCCACGGACAAACCGTTCGAGATATAAAAAATCCCCTCGCAAACTTTCATCCTCAATGTCTTGACTTCACGCTGACCGAGTTTCGTCGAATGTGGATCAAAGCTCTAGGAGGAGTATTTGACATTCCATTGCGAGCGTTTTACAAACAAACCTCAATAGCCAAATTCCTGTTGGGCTGGGGTAAAAAGTAAGAGCGCGAGGTATAGATGAAACGATGAGATCAACGTGTGTACCGAGTTTCATATTATTACATACAAGCGTGTTTGAGTTATGGACCAAGTGTTCGGACCCCGTTCCAGGGGGCGCTGACGAGCTGCCCTGCCACGCCCGGGTACCATCTTCAGCCCGGCTCTGATGGCCGCGGGTTCTGACCCGTGTGCAAAGTTTCAAGAGTTTTCGAGCACGTTAAGGGCCCCAAAAGTGCCCAAAAGGTAGCAAAATAATAATAATACTAAAGAAGAATAATAATCCCAAGGAAAACAATAGGGCCTTCGCCCTTTCAGGGCTTGGGCCCTAATAAATAATCCTTAGGAAAACAATAGGGCCTTCGCCCTTTCAGGGCTTGGGCCCTAATAATCCCAAGGAAAACAATAGGGCCTTCGCCCTTTCAGGGCTTGGGCCCTAAAAACTAAATAAATGTCATTATGCAAAATATATTACACCATTATTTAAGTTGCTTCTCAAACATTTCACAAAAGTTAAGTTTGTTAGCTTGTAAATCATAGACGGTAGATATAAATATAGACATTTTTAACATTTTCTTGAGGGGAATCGACTTCATGCATCTACACTACAAATGACTTTGGCACCAAAAAAAGCTCTAGCATTATTGGTTTGATGTTTTTGTTTATTGCAATGGCATTCATACATATTTAATTATGGCTAATTGTGGTTAAGTGTCCTAATATTTTTGGGTGCTTTGTGTAAAAGTAGCAGTATCTGAGAGTTGTTCTCACTGCGGCTGTAGTCATAGAGAGCGACTATATCAATTATCCACCTCAACTCACTAGCTTGCAAATACATTTTGTTGCCTTCAAGCTCCAATTGTGACCATTCAATTCAATTGCTGTTTGTTTTGGTTGTTTTGACTGTCTCATATCTTCAGATATCTCAACGAATAGATTGACACTGTTTTTGATCTTCTTTTCTAGGTTACAATCATCCAGCCTTAATGAAAGTGATGACCAATCCAAATAATGTGGTGAGTCCTGATCAGACTATGAAGTGTGTGCATGTGTATGTGTGTGTGGGGGTGCACGTATGTGCGCGTGTGTGTCTTTATAGATAGATCACCGCAAATCCAATTTCCATTGTACAGTCAAACAGTGCTGCATGAGTGGAATGAGATGACAGTTTTAAAGGTGTGATGCACAGAGCTGCTTTTTAGCTCCAGCGCAAAATGAACCTTTGGTCTAATAAAACATCGGTACCTAGTCAACCGTTCTCTGAGATTTGTTTTCATGTCAATCGAATGTAAAGAGTTTTATCTCTAAAAACTGTTTAGCGTATAATGCTAGTTCTGGGGGCATTTACTAAGTAAAAAGAAATCGCTAGTTAACACCACTAACAAGGCTCAAAATAGCCCCACACTAACACAGTAACATAATGAGGGTCCATACATGCAAAACGAAGCATTGAGAACTTTGGAAGTGTACAGACCGTTTAAAAAGAAGATACTTTATATAGACAGTTCACTACGTGTATACAAACGTAGTCACGACAAGTCAAACCACGAACGTCGTGCTGAGTGAGCTGAACTGTATGAAGTTCAGCGAACTTCTGAACTCTATGAACGGCGTTCGAGGATCGACTTATCGAGACTATTTCCTAAGATGGCTCCTGTGTGTATACACGAAGTGAAAGCCACAATATGTAATTTTTCTGCTTTAAAAATAGCAAAAATAACTGTATCTATGTTATATATTTCTATTAGATGTGTACTTACATTATCCCGACAGTTTCCACCAACTTTAAAATTCGGAGAAATTTGTAGTTTAATTCGAAGACACGGGACATTTCTTTATTTCCGTTTCGTCGCCCGTCTATGGCGTCATATAACCTTTGACTCCTCTATTTTCTCTAACTTCTTACGGAACCTAGGGGGGTTTGGGACAGGAGAAGCATGACACAGGTAAACATTGGCGTTGCATTTAAAGCTTCTTGACAAGCTAAATCTACAGAGAGATGCCTTATATCCGAAGTATTTTGTGAAACGATGATGTCATGTCATGAGCTGAGCTGGTTGTCATTGACAACGACAACAACTCCCGTGAGCCCACGCTCTTTCCCGACGTCATCAAAGTACGTCTTTTGTTATTATTTTAAACGAGTGACCCCTGGTGGCCAAAAATCGCATACTGTACGTTGAACTGTCTTTATAAAATATCTTCTTATTAAACAGTCTGTACTTTTCCAAATTTCTCAATGCTTTGTTTTGCATGTATGGACCCTCATTATGTTACTGTATTAGTGTGGGGCTATTTTGAGCCTTGTTAGTGGTGTTAACTAGCGATTTCTTAAAAATCTTAACATTCGATTATCATGAAAACAAATCTCAGAGAACAGTTGACTAGGTACCGATGTTTTATTAGACCGAAGGTTCATTTTGCGCCGGAGTTCTCCTTTTTAGTTTTCCCATTAAAAACAAAATTCATTTATTTTATAATTCAGATACACTACTGTTATTAGGTTTGGGGTCTGCACAATTTTTGTAATGTTTTGAAAGAAGTCTCATGTTCACCAAGGCTGCATTTTTTTAAAATAAAAAATACAGTAAATAGGAGTACAGTAAACAACTGTAATATTGTGAAACATCTTTAAAAAAGTGATTTACTCCTGTAATAGTGTAACTGAATTTTATTTGTCAAATTTGCTACCATTCACAAGTGTCCACAAGTTGTATACATTTATGAATCGTAGTGTATACACACTTAATATTTACTTTTTCAAATTGTGTGTGAATTTTTGTTTTCAGAGTGCATTTGTGAACCGGCCGGCACTTGGCATTCTGCCACCTGAGAACTTTCCAGACAAACTGGTCGAGAGCCTGCTGACGGTGAGTGTTGTTGGGTTTGAAGAAACACAAGTAAAGAAGAATTTACAATCCTTGAAAGATGAATGTTTCCACAAAGCTAATAATAGCATATGTCTCAGAAATGATTGCTGACAATGCTCACAAGTAAAGTGTAAGGACTGTGTTTTGCGCAAGGTTCAGACCTTTCACTTGAAGAACAGATTGTTTTCTGGCAGTTGTAAAAAAAAGCCCTTTGGGATTTTCTTAATCTTGATAACGTTCTTTGTAGAGAACACTATGAACCTAATAAATGATTGCACTCTTTTTCACATTGGCCGGAAGTGGCTTGCTGTTTATTGTAGAGGTGCCAGTGCGGAGTGCTGTGAATGACTCTTTCTTCAACATCAGATTGCCCCCAGCGGAATGACGCGAGTACAAACCATGGCCTGTGGTTCCTGCTCCAATGAGAATGCTTTCAAGAGCATGTTTATCTGGTACAGAGTGAGTGGACTTTCCTCAGTTTGCTCCTGCTCGACTCACACAAAGTGCAAACAAACATTTGCTTTATATAGGTGTAATATTGGTTGTATTTTGGCAATAATGATACCCAGAAGAAGTCTTTCTGAAACTGTTGGTGGAAAAAATATCACCATGTATTTTTTATAGTAAGTATTATGAGTTGTGATATTATTGGTATTATTGATTGCAAAAGTAAAACAGAAGCTTGAAAGCTTAAATCTGTTAGAGATGCTGATTTAATTCAGATTACTTTATATTAGGGCTGTCAAATGATACAGGTGAGTGGTAATCATTATATAATTGCACACAAAAAAAACACACATTCCTGACTGTTATGCAAGTTGCCATATTATCTGGGCTCTTAAAATGGACTCTTAGACAGTGGTTGTATTTATTGTATAGAATTTATATTCATGTATGCATCATGTATGTATGTACCTACGTACATATGTTGGCATCCTTACTCTATACACATGAACAGCTCTTAAATCATCTGATATCTAATACTTTTTTTAATTGTTTCTAGAATAAGGAGAGGGGAAACACCGACCCATCTGCGGAGGATATCGACTCTTGCATGATCAACCAGGTTAGAGAATAGACACTGTGAAAGACACACATTATGCATATGACTGTAGCTCCTGAAATCTTAATGCGTTTTTTACACACACTGTTCTCTTTCCTCTCTCAGAGTCCTGGATGCCCAGATTTGAGCATCTTGTCTTTTATGGGAGCTTTCCATGGGAGAACTCTGGGTAAGTGCTTGAAAATTGTCTTGATTTAAGAGAGCATAATTGAAAGATGTGTCTGATTCAGTTCAGTACACTTTGAGCAGATTCAGAGATCTGGCCTGCATGTATTTGCCTTACATTTGTTTGCCTTTGCAGCTATTTGTATCATATGACTTCATTTGACCAACAAAGACGCCTGGCTGTTTTGTTTTAACTGGGACATCCATCCCCTAATGTGTGTGGTGTTGGATTACAGGTTGCCTGGCCACAACACATTCCAAAGCCATTCACAAGTTGGATGTACCAGCCTTTGACTGGCCTATCGCACCCTTCCCTAAGCTCCAGTATCCTTTGGAGGAGTTTAAACGGGAGAACGCTCAGGAAGAGGCCCGCTGCCTGGAGGAGGTCCGAGATCTCTCCTTCATGTGTCCACATAAAAAGAAAAAATTCCACACTAATTAAAATAATATTGTGGGTTCAGAACAGGTTAAGCTCAATCAACAGCAGCTGTGGGTTTCCCACCTTTTCTTCAAAAAAAAGATACTTACAATAGAAGTGATTGGGGCCAATCCATACATTTTAAAATACTCGCTATTTCACCACAAGACGTAAACAACAGTGTTAACATGATTTTAATGTTGTGTTAAGGTATATCCCATTTTACAGGTTTGTCAGCATGAAAACTGATCACTGTAAAACCTAAACCCTTAAAACAGCGGTATATATGAGTATTGTTACAGCTTTATGTTTTGGTTGTTCAGCAAAATTTTGTGGTCATTTCAATAGGAATATATACATGATTGAGAAATAGCATTTCTTCAAAGCAGATATCCAAGTTTTTCACTCAAAATCACCTTGTTGACCAACAGAAAGCTGCATTGTCCACTGCCAATAGTGTAGTAATGGACAATGCACTGCTCACACAGAAGTCGCTTTCAACCAAGTAGCTGTTTGTCAATTCGGCGAAAAACTTAAGCCCGATGCGAAATCTTAAGTAATGTAAGTGATTTTATAAAATAAGCTTCACATTTCTGCTTTTAAATTCTTCAATAATGGGCCCTTCAAGAATTTACTTCTATTGTTTGTGTCTCACCATTACCTTGCCTTTTGCATTTCTTTAAAGCTACACTATGTGATTTTTACCCCCATCTACCGGTGTAAAGGTATATGACCATCCGGTGAATATTAGTTTCTGTTCCTCTCAATTCCGTTTTCTCAATTTCGTTTTAACTCCTACGGTGGCCAGTGTAGTCCAAGATTAACATGGCTTCCAGTTCGACCTCGTCCATGAGTGTTAACTCAAATGTAAACGTGAAAGACGCTTGAATTAACGGGTATGTCCCTCTTTGGCTAATGTACTTTCAAGATGGAGGGGCAACGTGGCGACCGACATTAGAACCGCTTACCCGTATGTATTTTCAATGGTATATTATACACTCACGAGAATACTTTATTACTTGAACGAAGTAAATATACATTAATGAGCACTCATATTTTTGAAAGAAATAAGTGTTTTTAGCTAAGAATAAACTAAAAGAGTTACACAGTGTAGCTTTAAGAAAATGAGGGCCAATCAAAAAATAAATAAAAATATATATATATATATATATATATATAAACATATTTGTTTTAATCAACATGATGCTTAATGCTTTCAACTTAACTTGTGTTGAACCAGGAATATTGCAGAAAAAACTAATTTGTCAACTATCTAACACTAGATATCGAGTAGGAATATCTTGCATACAATTGTGGAGTGCAGAATAGTTTACTAAAAACAGATAGTAATTGTTATCTTACAATGCACAGACTGCAAAGTGTTATCTAGTTCTTAACATGCAAGTAAGATAAAGGTAAGTAAAGCATTGAATAAGTTTTAAACTTTTCTGTGTCAGGTTGAGGATCTCATCGTGAAGTGGAGGCAGAAGGGTAAACCAGTTGCTGGCATTGTTATCGAGCCCATCCAGGCAGAGGGAGGGGACAACCACGCCTCACCTGACTTCTTCATCAAATTGCGAAATATTGCACGCAAGGTGAAACATTTTTTTTTTTTTTCCAAGCTAACTGTTCTGAAATAGCTTTCCTGTGTAGTGTTGGTGCTTGCAACGCCAAAGTAATGGGTTTGATTCCCAGGGAATGCAAGAACTGATAAGATTGTAAAAATGTGTACCTTGAAATGCAATGCAAGTCGCTTTGGATAAAAGCGTCTGCCAAATGAATGTAAAATGCTTAGCTTTCCTCCATAGTCATCATTTCTCATTGAATCTGTGCTTTGAAGTCATTTCAGATAGACACTCCAGTTGTAAAGAGCTAAAATGAGACTCTTTGAACACTAATAAAAAAGGCACTCACCTCTCTGTACGAAGTTCTTTTCATCTGCTGTAAATTGAAGCCTTATGAACGAGATAAGGCAGAATACAAAAGGGAATGATTTAATAAGGCTGCTTTATGCAGAGAAAAGAGGCCCTTTAAGTAATTGTGTTGAAGTCCACGCTCTCCCTGAAAAACTTGGGAAGTGTTCTCTTCAAATGAAGCGTAGCAAGCAAAGCGCAACAGCTGTGTCCAGCAGGTGTTGTATGCAGCTTTATGCAGGCTGACAAGATGGGTTTTGACAGAGAATGAGCTAACATATGTTTATCTGTGTCTGGATCTTTCAGCATGGCTGTGCTTTCCACGTGGATGAAGTGCAGACAGGTGGAGGGGCAACAGGCAAGTTCTGGGCCCATGAGCATTGGGGTCTGGACGACCCTGCTGATATTGTTTCCTTCAGCAAGAAGTTGCTGACAGGAGGATTCTACCACAGGGATGAACTGAAAGTAGATAAAGTAAGGGTTGTCATCGTTTCACCAAATGTCCCCTCATGCAAAATCGCCAATCCCATTCTTATTAATTGTTCCCACATTTTTTTTTAAATAAGTCATTGTTTATGAATGGAGTTATAATGTGTTTTAGTATCGGATGATTGTTCTGTCAGTTTCGCAGTCTTTGTCTAAATGATCGCTTGTCCATGGATGAGATTCATAGCAGGATGGAACTGAGCAATCATGCCCTCTACTGTTTCTTTCTGTAAAGTCACCTCCAATAAGCCACAGCAAAACTTCATAAAAGGTTAGGTTATATGTTTATATAGGTTGTAACTATGTGACCTATATAGACATATACTTTTCATAAAAACTTTAGACATTGATCAAGAGAGACATTTAGGGTAAAACAGTAGGCTACTACAAACAGAGACTGTGCAATGTGAAAACAAAATTGTCCCAGAAAAATTAAAGGGACCAGTGCACATAGGGAGAGATGAGAGTATTAATAATTTTTAATGATAATTGTTGTTAGTATAATAATTATATCAGTGCAATTTAAATGGTGAAAATAATTTCTCATATTTATTTAATAATAAATGTATTATTATTATTACTTCAAAATAATAAATAAAATAAATCTTTTTTCATTTTTGGTCTACATAAAATTACTTGACATGATTTATCTCGTGTTGACGCATTAAAACAAGAATTTGAGGTGGGATATGACCCTTCTATTCGAATATCAAATAGCACTTTTTGTTCTTTTGCCCTGGAGAAAAAAAAAACAAAACAATGAAATTTTGCCGTCAAAATAGATTTTTGGTTGCATGATGTCTTACAGAAGAATGAGTGTAAGAACCATTTAAACTGACATGACTGTATGCACCTCAGCCCTACAGAATCTTCAACACCTGGATGGGGGACCCCTCAAAGAATCTGTTCTTATCAGAGGTGCTTAATGTGATCAGAAGAGAGAACCTTCTGGAAGAGGTGACGCGCTCAGGGAAGGCTCTTTTGCAGGGTCTTTACGCACTGCAGGTACAGTCATCTTCATTTATATCCTTACATGACTGACTCCTCACAGACGCCACAGCTCATCACGAAAGACTTTAAAACTGTTAATGGTTCTATCATGACGTTCATTGCTTATCTGAGGGCCGTCCTCATAACTCATGCTGTCGGAGAGAAAACCTGAGCCTGTAATCGATCCTAGCAGCGTAATGAGTTCTTGTTTTGAAGCTGTGGATTTATGATGCTGTCCACATTGTGAGCTGTGGATTTGTTTTAATGTCTCGCTGCTTCTCCTTACGTAGACCCAGTACCCTCATATCCTGAGTAGAGCCCGTGGCCAGGGTACATTCTGTGCCATAGATGCCTGCGATGATGTCACGCGCAACAGTATCATGATGAAGGCCAGGAACAAAGGTAAGCTGTTGGCCCCCTTACCCATCATCACACACAAGGTTTAAAACACAAGGTTTTCTGTTCTAATGACAATTGGATTATTTTATCATTTATTTACAAATTAGTTATTGTGTTTCATCTGTGTGATCTGACATGCAGTTTATTTACAATGGAGGGGGGGAAGCCACAGTTCCTTCCCCAATTGCAGCAGCTACCATTTTTATTACAGATATTTAGCGCCAATTTCCCTGGAGGTGATGATTTTGTTCTCTTGAACGCATGGGCTGCTTTATTCGCAAATGTTTTATGCGATATATATTTTTTTTTAACAATTTTGCACAAAAGTTAAAAATGCAATTTTGGATGGAAACATAGTTAGTGACAAAGGTAAATCATTGACAGGTAAACATATAATATGCAATTTGCAATAATTATATTAGTATTATAGGAATAATATTAATAGTAGTAACAGATAGTGTTAATTTTTAGACCCTGTCCGTACAAGATGCAGAGGCTTTATGGGATACTATGTTCTCTAAAATAAAATAAGAAAAACTTCTGTTTATCTCACCAGGTGCGTTTTTGGGTTCCTGTGGCGAAAAGTCCATCCGTTTCCGTCCCTCTCTGGTCTTCAAGGAGTACCATGTCCATCAGCTCCTGAACATCCTGAATGATGTTCTGACTGAGCATAAATAGAGTTCTGGCTGCCAGGTCGGCGTTGATTATGAAACGTATAGGGTCCAATCCCACTCAAGGGTTTATACCAGCCTGTCACAATTAATTGATCACCGTCTCTCTCTCTTTCCGTCCAGTCGCATCCTATCATTTCTAATTAGGAAGGATAAAAATCTGTTTTCCGATTCTTTTTATTTAGCTGATCTTATCTTTTTTTTTTTTTTTTTTTACCATGGGTGGACAGATTGAAGATCTGAAGCAGTACACAGGAATTCAGGGTCATATAATAAATTTAAGTAAATCTCATTCTAATGAATTAGTTAATTAGTGAATTAGTTGAAAATTAGTTAAATAAAGCAATTTAGAGACCTCAGAGATGGTACAGATTTCTTATTGCAATAATTCTAATAACCCTTTTAGTCAAAGAAAAAGAGTCCAGGTCTAAGCATCTGGAAGTTAACATGAAAAGATGAGTAGTCACTATGTATGACACTAAAACTACATGATAGTAGCTACTACTGGCATTATGAAGATAAAATATAACTATTTTAGTATCTACAAAGAAATGGTTGCACTGGAAATGCATAGGTTGTATTTTTTTCATGATGATGGATTGAATTTACAGAGCACCTGAATATTAAGGTCCTCTTTGAATTAAAAGCATGTGTGAAAGACAAGTCGTGGAAGCATCAATGGAGTGATTGCATTTTAAGGAGCTGGATAGGGCCGATGGAAAGCTGGAAAAAGTAAGAAGTTGCAGAGGAACCTCTAATCCCATTTTAACAGGGCATCTCTTGAGCCAATAACCTTCAAGCAATCAGAAAGGCCCTTTTATTGAGGTGTCTGCTTTACGGTATAATTCCTCAATCATAAAGAGCCATTGTCTTCACTGTGATGCAAAGCCTCTGATTTGAATCCCAGTGAGATATAAAACAGCAGACGAAACATTTAAAGCACAACCTGGTGTGGTAATGTGAGGGATGATCAGTTGCACAGCCAAATTTCTACCTGATCTAACAATAGAAATCCATCAGGACACATGTTTTAAAAGCACAGCTTAGCATCCATCCTCTGCTCAGGTGAACGTGATCCCCTCATGTTCCTCATCACAGGCCATGCAAGAAAAGCTATGGATAACGTCTACAAGGTCATCTTCACTTAATGGCCATCACAGCCTGTATATGTTGATCATCTTTCGGGTGATTCTCCTGTTCCAGTTGCTCCAAGCTGAAAGAGTGAACATCCCTTCAGCTTGTTTCAATCATCCTTTCCTTTTTAAATACTTAAACCCCAGTATGTACTTAATGTAGTTAGATTATGCAATGCTCATTGTGTAAGCTTATTAATGAAGACTATGTTTCCATGTTGCTTACAGCTGCATCAAATCGAGTTCCTTATTAAGTATATGTTATTCCTTCGTGGTAATGTGTTCCATGTCAGTGTAATGTATAAATGTTGTTTTGGATGCCTTTTAAATGTTCCTTTTAATGTTGTGGACAGGCGGCAGCAGGGACTGGAAATGTAAAAGTCTGTTTGTACTCTGCAAAGTCAATATTTAATAGAGAAATGTGTATTGATACTCATGTTAATTACAGAAAAAACTGGTTTACACTGTTATATGTAGTAAAATTAGATTAAAATACTGAGGTAATTTCTACATAAAACCTTAATGTTGTCTGAGGAAGTTCTAAAATAAATATGACAATTTGAATATTTTTTTGTTCTTGCCCGTCTTTGAAGCAAAATGACAAAGAAACACACATGCACATGAAAAATGATCGGAATAATTTTATTAATCACAATAATGTACACATACACAGTGAACAAGTTTTATTTTCAGTGAATAAAAAGAGTGAAATCTACATATTAGATGTGTTAAGGCTTCCTGTTAAGAGTGTGTAATCAGTTCTTAAAGGGATACTCCACCCAAAAATGAAAATTGTCATAATTTACTCAAGTTGTTGCAAACCTCTATGAGTTTATTTCTTCTGCTGAACACAAAGGAAGATATTTTGAAGAACGTTTGGCACCATTGACTTTCAAAGTAGAAAAAAAATACCATGGAAGTCAATGGTGTTAAAGTTCCAATCGTTTTTTCAAAATATACTCCTTTGTGTTCAGCAGAAGAAAGAAACTCATACAGGTTTGCAACAACTTGAGGGTGAGTAAATCATGACGGAATTTTCATTTTTGGGTGGAGTATCCCTTTAACCCCCTCAGACCTGAATTATGTTTCAAGTTTCTGAAAAATATAAAAGTACATTTTACCAGCTCATATCAGAATCCAGAGTTTCAAGAAGATCAGAGAAACTCAAAATTTTGACCCAAAAAAAAAAAAACGACAGTGTTACCCTTGTCGGTTTTTTTTTTTTGTGCGAAAAAATAAGTTTCTCCAATCTTCTTGAAACTCTGGATTCTGATAGAGGGCCATGAGACTTAGACCTGAGTGCAAAAATGGAGGCTCTAGACCCTTCCAGAGCTGAGATATTGAGATCCCACGTAGCATTTATGCCATTATAAATATCTCAATATCTCAGCTCGTGACGGGTCTAGAGCCTCCATTTTTGCACTCAGGTCTAAGTCTCATGGCCCTCTATCAGAATCCAGAGTTTCAAGAAGATTGGAGAAACTTATTTTTTCGCACAAAAAAAAAACGTAAGGGGTACCACTGTCGTTTTTTTTTTTTTGGTCGAAATTTTGAGTTGCTCTGATCTTCTTAAAACTCTGGATTCTGATAGAGGGCCATGAGACTTACACCTGAGTGCAAAAATGGAGGCTCTAGACCCTTCCAGAGCTGAAATATTGAGATCCCACGTAGCATTTATGCCATTATAAATATCTTAATATCTCAGCTCTGGAAGGGTCTAGAGCCTCCGTTTTTACACTCAGGTCTAAGTCTCAGGGCCCTCTATCAGAATCCAGAGTTTCAAGAAGATCAGAGCAACTCAAAATTTCGACCAAAAAAAAAAAACGACAGTGGTACGTACCCCTTACGTTTTTTTTTTTTGTGCGAAAAAATAAGTTTCTCCAATCTTCTTGAAACTCTGGATTCTGATAGAGGGCCATGAGACTTAGACCTGAGTGCAAAAATGGAGGCTCTAGACCCGTCACAAGCTGAGATATTGAGATATTTATAATGGCATAAATGCTACGTGGGATCTCAATATCTCAGCTCTGGAAGGGTCTAGAGCCTCCATTTTTGCACTCAGGTCTAAGTCTCATGGCCCTCTATCAGAATCCAGAGTTTCAAGAAGATTAGAGCAACTCAAAATTTTGACCAAAAAAAAAACGACAGTGGTACCCCTTTCGTTTTGTTTTTTTTTTGTGCGAAAAAATAAGTTTCTCCAATCTTCTTGAAACTCTGTATTCTGATAGAGGGCCATGAGACTTAAGACCTCAGTGCAAAATTGGAGTCTCTAGACCCTTCCAGAGCTGAGATATTGAGATCCCACGTAGCATTTATGCAATATCTCAATATCTCAGCTCTGGAAGGGTCTAGAGCCTCCATTTTCGCACTCAGGTCTAAGTCTCAGGGCCCTCTATCAGAATCCAGAGTTTCAAGAAGCTTGGAGAAACTTATTTTTCGCACAAAAAAAAAACGAAAGGGGGGGGTACCACTGTCAATTTTTTTTTTGGGGGGGTCGAAATTTTGAGTTGCTCTGATCTTCTTGAAACTCTGGGTTCTGATAGAGGGCAATGGGACTTAGACCTGAGTGCAAAAATGGAGGCTCTAGACCCTTCCAGAGCTGAGATATTAAGATATTTATAATGGCATAAATGCTACGTGGGATCTCAATATCTCAGCTCTGGAAGGGTCTAGAGCCTCCATTTTTGCACTCAGGTCTAAGTCTCATGGCCCTCTATCAGAATCCAGAGTTTCAAGAAGATTGGAGAAACTTATTTTTTCGCACAAAAAAAAAAACGTAAGGGGTACCACTGTCGTTTTTTTTTTTGGTCGAAATTTTGAGTTGCTCTGATCTTCTTGAAACTCTGGATTCTGATAGAGGGCCATGAGACTTAGACCTGAGTGCAAAAATGGAGGCTCTAGACCCATCACGAGCTGAGATATTGAGATATTTCTAATGGCATAAATGCTACGTGGGATCTCAATATCTCAGCTTGTGATGGGTCTAGAGCCTCCATTTTTGCACTCAGGTCTAAGTCTCATGGCCCTCTATCAGAATCCAGAGATTCAAGAAGATTGGAGAAACTTATTTTTTCGCACAAAAAAAAAAAACGTAAGGGGTACCACTGTCGTTTTTTTTTTTTGGTCGAAATTTTGAGTTGCTCTGATCTTCTTGAAACTCTGGATTCTGATAGAGGGCCATGAGACTTAGACCTGAGTGCAAAAATGGAGGCTCTAGACCCATCACGAGCTGAGATATTGAGATATTTCTAATGGCATAAATGCTACGTGGGATCTCAATATCTCAGCTCTGGAAGGGTCTAGAGCCTCCATTTTTGCACTCAGGTCTAAGTCCCATGGCCCTCTATCAGAATCCAGAGTTTCAAGAAGATTGGAGAAACTTATTTTTTCGCACAAAAAAAAAAAACGTAAGGGGTACCACTGTCGTTTTTTTTTTTTTTTTTTTTTGAAATTTTGAGTTGCTCTAATCTTCTTGAAACTCTGGATTCTGATAGAGGGCCATGAGACTTAGACCTGAGTGCAAAAATGGAGACTCTAGATCCTTCCAGAGCTGAGATATTGAGATATTTAGAATGGCATAAATGCGACGTGGGATGTCCATATCTCAGCTCTGGAAGGGTCTAGAGCCTCCATTTTTGCACTCAGGTCTAAGTCTCATGGCCCTCTATCAGAATCCAGAGTTTCAAGAAGATTGGAGAAACTTATTTTTTCGAACAAAAAAAAAAAACGTAAGGGGTACCACTGTCGTTTTTTTTTTTGGTCGAAATTTTGAGTTGCTCTGATCTTCTTGAAACTCTGGATTCTGATAGAGGGCCATGAGACTTAGACCTGAGTGCAAAAATGGAGGCTCTAGACCCTTCCAGAGCTGAGATATTGAGATCCCACGTAGCATTTATGCCATTATAAATATCTCAATATCTCAGCTCGTGATGGGTCTAGAGCCTCCATTTTTGCACTCAGGTCTAAGTCTCATGGCCCTCTATCAGAATCCAGAGTTTCAAGAAGATTGGAGAAACTTATTTTTTTCGCACAAAAAAAAAAACGTAAGGGTACCACTGTCGTTTTTTTTTTTGGTCGAAATTTTGAGTTGCTCTGATCTTCTTGAAACTCTGGATTCTGATAGAGGGCCCTGAGACTTAGACCTGAGTGCAAAAATGGAGGCTCTAGACCCTTCCAGAGCTGAGATATTGAGATATTGCATAAATGCTATGTGGGATCTCAATATCTCAGTTCTGGAAGGGTCTAGAGACTCCAATTTTGCACTGAGGTCTTAAGTCTCATGGCCCTCTATCAGAATCCAGAGTTTCAAGAATATTGGAGAAACTTATTTTTTCGCACAAAAAAAAAAAACGTAAGGGGTACCACTGTCGTTTTTTTTTTTTTGGGTCGAAATTTTGAGTTTCTCCAATCTTCTTGAAACTCTGGATTCTGATAGAGGGCCATGAGACTTAGACCTGAGTGCAAAAATGGAGGCTCTAGACCCTTCCAGAGCTGAGATATTGAGATATTGCATAAATGCTATGTGGGATCTCAATATCTCAGCTCTGGAAGGGTCTAGAGACTCCAATTTTGCACTGAGGTCTAAGTCTCATGGCCCTCTATCAGAATCCAGAGTTTCAAGAAGATTGGAGAAACTTATTTTTTCGTACAAAAAAAAAACCGTAAGGGGTACCACTGTCGTTTTTTTTTTTTTTTTTTTTGAAATTTTGAGTTGCTCTAATCTTCTTGAAACTCTGGATTCTGATAGAGGGCCATGAGACTTAGACCTGAGTGCAAAAATGGAGGCTCTAGACCCTTCCAGAGCTGAGATATTGAGATATTTATAATGGCATAAATGCTACGTGGGATCTCAATATCTCAGCTCTGGAAGGGTCTAGAGCCTCCATTTTTGCACTCAGGTCTAAGTCTCATGGCCCTCTATCAGAATCCAGAGTTTCAAGAAGATTGGAGAAACTTATTTTTTCGCACAAAAAAAAAAAACGTAAGGGGTACCACTGTCGTTTTTTTTTGGTCGAAATTTTGAGTTGCTCTGATCTTCTTGAAACTCTGGATTCTGATAGAGGGCCATGAGACTTAGACCTGAGTGCAAAAATGGAGGCTCTAGACCCATCACGAGCTGAGATATTGAGATATTTATAATGGCATAAATGCTACGTGGGATCTCAATATCTCAGCTCGTGACGGGTCTAGAGCTCCATTTTTGCACTCAGGTCTTAAGTCTCATGGCCTCTATCAGAATCCAGAGTTTCAAGAAGATTGGAGAAACTTATTTTTTCGCACAAAAAAAAAAAACGTAAGGGGTACCACTGTCGTTTTTTTTTTTTTGGTCGAAATTTTGAGTTGCTCTGATCTTCTTGAAACTCTGGATTCTGATAGAGGGCCATGAGACTTAGACCTGAGTGCAAAAATGGAGGCTCTAGACCCATCACGAGCTGAGATATTGAGATATTTATAATGGCATAAATGCTACGTGGGATCTCAATATCTCAGCTCGTGACGGGTCTAGAGCCTCCATTTTTGCACTCAGGTCTAAGTCTCATGGCCCTCTATCAGAATCCAGAGTTTCAAGAAGATTGGAGAAACTTATTTTTTCGCACAAAAAAAAAAAAACGTAAGGGGTACGTACCACTGTCGTTTTTTTTTTTTGGTCGAAATTTTGAGTTGCTCTGATCTTCTTGAAACTCTGGATTCTGATAGAGGGCCCTGAGACTTAGACCTGAGTGCAAAAATGGAGGCTCTAGACCCTTCCAGAGCTGAGATATTGCATAATGCTACGTGGGATCTAAATATCTCAGCTCTGGAAGGGTCTAGAGACTCCAATTTTGCACTGAGGTCTTAAGTCTCATGGCCCTCTATCAGAATCCAGAGTTTCAAGAATATTGGAGAAACTTATTTTTTCGCACAAAAAAAAAAAACCATAAGGGGTACCACTGTCGTTTTTTTTTTTTTTTTCGAAATTTTGAGTTGCTCTAATCTTCTTGAAACTCTGGATTCTGATAGAGGGCCAGACTTAGACCTGAGTGCAAAAAAGGAGGCTCTAGACCCGTCACAAGCTGAGATATTGAGATATTTATAATGGCATAAATGCTACGTGGGATCTCAATATCTCAGCTCTGGAAGGGTCTAGAGCCTCCATTTTTGCACTCAGGTCTAAGTCTCATGGCCCTCTATCAGAATCCAGAGTTTTAAGAAGATTGGAGAAACTTATTTTTTCGCACAAAAAAAAAAACGTAAGGGGTACCACTGTCGTTTTTTTTTTGGTCGAAATTTTGAGTTGCTCTATCTTCTTGAAACTCTGGATTCTGATAGAGGGCCATGAGACTTAGACCTGAGTGCAAAA
>NW_024121433.1:6835728-6925770 GCF_016745375.1 Pimephales promelas
CAGTTTATAGAAAATGTTAAAAGATATACTTTTAGTTCGCCAAGACTAAACCACACAAAAACGTATGCTTCGCAAGTGAAAAGCGCCCCTTTGTTTTGTTATGCAAATTCGCAGTATCATTACACTGACGCACAATAGTACCGTTCTGAACCACAAACGCAGGGATTCTTGAGCTGGGTGTTTTTCACGCTCTCATTATCCATTCAGCGCCACACTCTTCGACTGGCCAAGAAGACGGGACGTATTTCCTTTCACTTGAGTAAAGCGGACACGGACAGAGTTTCTTGGTTCGGATGAGACGGCGACCGGGTTCAGATATTCGGTGAGACCTTGCTGTTTATCGTTCTCATAATAACAAAAAAGCGATACGAATACCATACTGTGAAGATGACAGCGATTCTGTAAAGTGTAAACAAGTTTGTTGGCTATTGTCAAACTGTTTTTATCTCGGACTCAAAGTTTATGAATAGATGTGGGAGACAATTCACAATTACCTTTATGAATACTTTTTTGTGTTGAAGGGCGCGTAATTGTTTTCAGTTACATGTTTTGATTACACAATAGGCTACTAGTCGAGTTGAAAAGGCTGAATGGTGTATTGCCCCAATATCAATGAAAATTGAAATAATAACGGAGGCTCTTATCCAAATTCAACGTTTTTATCCGTATGCTCTTATCCCGCATACGTTTGGGCGGGGCTACTTATTAGGCTAAAGAATCATAAAGTTTTTTTTTTTTTTTTTTTTTTTTTTTTTGTGAGCAGTAATTTACACTATTTTGAGTAATTCCATTATTATTAGGTTTTTGTACAAGATGAGGGCCTTGTTGTATAACCAGCCTTGCATTATTGTCTAATTAAGTTTTTACAGTTGTGCAACTGGAAACTACACACTGGCATAAAATATAGCAGAAGCAAATATTACATAGCTGCATAATATATAATAAATTGGTTATTCATTACATCATCAAAACTTCTTTGTACATTTTGCTAAATTATTTAGGGGTGAAAAAATAATTATGTTTAATACATCGACAGAACCCTCATTTGTCTTGCTTATGGGGACAGCACCGACCGAGGTAACCCAACTGAAGTTGGGAAAGCTGAAAGTGGCACGCCAGAGGTTGCTACAGCGTTATGAGCACCAGCTCTTTGTCTCCTGTCTAGCTGGACTCTACGGCTGCCAGTGGAGACGTTTCCAGCGCACACATGCTCAGCCTGGACACTGCTGCTGCTCTAAGGTGCTCTCATTCAAACTCACAATGCACATGCTCAGAACATAACAAATTAAGCTGTTAACTTCACTTGTACAAGTCCACCTGATCAAAACAAATAATAACCTTTACAGAATGAGTAGGCTCAATATACACTGGCCTTTTTTCTCACAAACATTGCTTACTGTTAAGTTTTGTGTTCTTTTTGTAATTATTATTGTAATATTTAGGTCAGGTTTAAAATCCAATGATAGTTAGCTAGATGTATGTGTTATGTAATGGCTTAAAAACTGTTTTGCAGCGGGAGTGTTGCAGTTTTGCTCTGATCGTTCTGACCTTTTGTCTCAGTCTGGTGTTCCTGTACTTTTGGAGTGAAGCACGGAATGACTACAATGACTTTGACTGGTTTGTGTCACATAAAAGATATATTTTAAATGATTCATTGACTTCTTTTGGTAGCACATTACTGTTCATTTTGTTTAAACAAAGTTGGTTTTAATGTGGAACAGTGCTTTAGTTAATTAGACAGAAAATAAATAATTCGAGCGGAATGTATAATTTATTAAAAGCCTCTCAACTTAGGTAATTTAACTGAGAGATACACTAAAGTAATATTTCACTCTCTTTGTCTCCAGGTTTAATTTTGGAAATCTGGGCTTCTGGTTTCCATGGTCTATTGTGTTGTTGATTCTTGCTGTTTTTCTGTTCACTTATGTTGCTGTTCTACTGGTATGTGCTGTACGAATACTCATTCTCATTACTACAGTTTTGACCTAATTTCTTTACAAAGCCCCACAGTCATGTAATCACTATTATAGATTATTTTAGACGTGACATATTAAATCATATTATTGTCAATGTGGTTTGCTTTTTAAGCTTTAAGTCACCATAACAAGTTACTAAAAGGTCCATTTGATAATTTGCTGGTAAGACATATTATAATATTCACAGCTGCTGGCAGTTTGTCTTCTCTCAGAAGGCCAGAGGTTATATTTACATTGGTGTCACAAGGTAACTTCAGCTCAACTATGTAACTACTGAAAGTCTTTACAAAGATAATTTATGGTTCACACTTGTGACTGAGGAAATCTCTTCTGATAGATCGGGATCTCAGTGACTTTGATTCTCTCCATTGTGGCCTCATCTGTTCTCACAGATTTATGGAGCAAGGAGTGGAAGACTGTGCTTTTATCTTTTCAGGCAGGTTTATTATCTACTACTACTATATAATATTGATATTGGAGTAAATTCACTGTGATATTTTTATTTAAAGTTCCCAATTCCCATTTGCCAGGTATCTGCCCCATATCTACACATTGGTGGTGTAGTTTTAATGACTCTATTGTCTTGGCCGGTAGGCTTTCATCTCTTCCGGCTCAATATCAGAGGTAAGAAATAGAATGTGTTTAAATATATTACGCACAGGGCCACACAATATAGCAAGTACTGACCATCTCTGAAAACAACCACAAGTAGTGCAGTTCATCTCTTAAACAGGCATTTGACTGAAAAAAACAAACAAACAAAAAAACATTAATGGTCCATACAGGGCACACAAAATCCAAACCTTTTCACACAAATTTTATTTTTATTTGCCAAAAATGGCAGACATGTAACACCTTTTGCTTAACATTAAGTCAGTTTTGTTTATAAAGCCCAATATCTAATCAGCCTCCAAACAACATCCTTGATCGAACACTTGAAAATACTTCCATTTATTTATAAATCATTAGAAAGGTCTAAAGTTTTATTATAAGTATTGATTTATTATGCGAAATAATCTGTTGCTTGTCAAATGCACATTATAAGTGACTCAAATTCACAGCGCTTCCAAAGATGGAACAGCATTTCCTGCAAACCAATCAATCCTCTCTGATCTCAGTGAATTTCGAGTTAAAGGGATAGTTCACTCAAAAATGTTAATGTTGTTATTACTTACTCACCCTCATGTTGTTTCAAACCTGTATGAGTATCTTTCTTCTGTTGATCACAAAAGCAGATATTTGAAAGAATGTTAGTATAGTAACCAGACAGTTAATGAGCTTCATTGGCTTCCATAGTATTAGTATCTATACAGGTTATACACATGTGCTACTGTGGTAAATGTATTCATTGCACAGACTAATATTTTATACATGTAAATATGTAACTGTACAGCCCTCATCACGGATAAAATCATTTTCAAAATATTTGTGAAAAAAGGAAAGACATACTTTAAAATATAGCACCACACTGATGCAGCTTATGTCAGAGAAAGTGCATATTATTAATGTGAGTTCATATGTGCATTTGTCTATTTAAGTGAGACGGATGGCCATGATGGTGCTGTATATAACTCTTCTAGTGACTCTTTACCTGGTTCCTCTGGGCATGCACTCACCCTGCATTAAAGAGAGGAGAACTCTGGGATCAGCTCCTGCTTTAATTGGACACAGGGGAGCGCCAATGGTTCACTTCATTCTTCTTCTTAGGCTTTTCAGATTCAAGCACTAACATTTGAATATTAATTAGGCTAAAATACTTCTTCTTTCCAAGTTTAATGTGATTTATTAGTTTAGTATTTCCAAAACAATTATTATATCAAGACTGTAGTAGTACAGAATGTACCATATTCAGACTGAAGAAAAAAGCAATTCCTCTGTGATATCTTTTCTCAGCTTGCCCCTGAAAACACCTACATGTCTTTTGAGAAGGCATTGGCTGCTGGAGCTGATGGTCTGGAGACAGATGTCACTATCAGGTCAGCTCCATAGAAAGCCTTTGTTATTTAAAATAGAAAAAAGTCCTCTATGACATTGTTTTGTCTCTTCCTGCAGTTATGATGGAGTTCCTTTCCTCATGCACGATAAGAACCTACGCAGGACAACTAATGTAAAAGACGTGTTTCCTAACTGGACACACACCTCACCTGCCATGTTTACGTGGAAAGAGCTGCAGAGTCTCAACGCTGGATCCTGGTTCTTCTCTGTTAGGCTGCGGGAAGCTTTTTAACTCTTGGAAAAAATAATTAGTTGTTATCTAGATTATATTTTTGTTGCTTAAAACCACCTTTAAACATTAATCAAAGAGAATTATTGTTTCCCACTCAGCAAGATCCCTTTGGAACAGCTAGATTTCTGAGCGCAGATGAGCGCTTACAGGCTCAGAATCAGTCTGTGTGCACACTGAGGGCCTTTCTGGATCTGGCTGCTCAATATGGGAAACTTGTAATCTTTGATCTGTACCGGCCGCCCAGGGGTCACCCTTATAGAGATTCCTGGATATACCGCACCCTGGATGTCATCCAGAACGAGTCATCCATTCACTCCAGTCAGGTGTGCCATTACATTGTTGCATTTTGGCAAAGTTTAAAAGGTGAATTTTGTATAGATTGTGGTTTTTGTGAATTTTTTTAAATATATAGATTATATATTTTTATTGCATTTTTACCTAGGTACTGTGGCTGCCTCCAGAGCTCAGGGAGTTTGTACAAGAAATGGACCCTGATTTGCAAAAGACAGCAGGCGAACAAGCATCAGTGGAGGAACTTCAGCTCAGACATATAGCCAGACTCAACATCCATTACAGTTCTATGTCAGAGAAAGAAATCAGGTTAAAGAGATAAGCCATCCATCCATCCATCCCCTGAGCACCAAATCAGCACATTAGAATGAGTTCTCATGGATCAAGTGACACTGTAAACTTGAGCCAAAAATGTAGCTTTGCCATCACAGGAATAAATTACATTTTAAAATGCATGAAAACAGAAAAGAGTTATTACAGTTTTTACTGTTACTTGGGGAGCATACAATACCCCAAAAATTATCTATATAATATATGCCACATACATTTCATGCATTGTGTCTTACCTTGTATCAATAACAGAAAATACGCTGCTGCCAACATCAGCACCAACCTGTACGTGATCAGCGAGCCATGGCTGTATTCTCTAGCCTGGTGTGCAGGGGCTCATTCTGTCGCCACGAATGCTGTTCACATCCTCAAGAACCTGCAAAGACCGCTCTTTCTCATGGTAAATGACACGCATCTACAGTTGTCAGGGATTTGTTAATCTTCTCATTCAAGAGTTTTTTCCTGTGGTTTTCCTCTCTCTCTCAGACACCAGACGAGTACATGCTTATGTGGACTCTTACTGACATCACTTCCCTTCTTATCGTTGTGATTATTTTTGTATTTCACTGGTGAGTGTGAGCACAGAATTTACATCATTTCACTTTGACTGTGAACATTTAGCTTCAATCCGAAAGCACTCTGTACTCCATAAAAAAAGGCAATTTGTAGGCTATCAATCATGGTGTATTCCAGGTGGAGGGAGCGTGGGTTGGCTCGCCGTGTGGACAGCAGTTCATTACTTGAACATGGGTACTACAGACAGTTCAGGACAGGTAAGAGGCATTTAATACTGTAAACCACTCCTTAAGGCAAATTAATGAACAGTAATCTGAGGAGTAATCTGATCATGTTTCATGTTCCCATGAACAGAGGTGAATGATGTGTGGTCTTTATCCAACATGAGCAGCCCTGAGAAGCAGGTACCATCTCTCTGAAGAGCCTGATTAAAACTGTTGGTTCATATTTAACCCCTTATATTAAAAAAACAACTAACTGATGTTCAGTTAAGCCAGTTTAAACCACAGTTTAAGTGGTACATTTAAATCACCCTTACAATTTTATAAATTCTAATTGTCACAAAATGTCTTATGACAGACATGTGTGCTGATATGATGGGATACATACAGTTAACAAATGCTCGTGACTGATCTTATAGTCCAGGCAAAGTAGCATTTTACGACAGACATTAAATTATTTTTTTGCAGCTTAAATCATTTCTATTAGGTGTCCAGAAAAACATACTAAAAGTCTTTGAGAAATCCTAGTTGAGGAAATATGTTTTTGTGCCAATAAGACCAGGCAACAATACACCCCAATGGGGCTATTTGTTTCATTTACTCCTATCAAAATTAAACTTTACACAATGAAAGTACTGTTGTGAACTTTTTTCTTCTAAAGTGTAGGAAACTCAGAAGCGAAGACCAGGAGACTTCCTAGCAAACAAATTTAGGTTCTGAGAACGTTCTGGAAATGTTAGATTTTGGTTCCCAGAACGTACCTAGAACTTTCCCTTAAGGTTAATGGAAAGTTCCCGGAACGTTCTCCTTGCGTTATAAAAATGGAACCTAAAAATAACCTACATGGAACATTCCTATAACGTTCTTGTTTGGTTCCCAAAAAAATAACCTCATGTGACCATTCGGAAATGTTAGGGGAACGTTCTGTGTTTGCTGGGTTAGTTGTATCTTCAGCAAGATTCTTTATTGAGGACTGCAGTCCTTGTCAAGTCTGCTTCGTCCAAAAATCTAAGCCTAGTCTGACTAAACTAAAATACAGGCTGTTTGTATACCTTACTTGGGGGAGGTGTTACATAGAGGTAGAGACACTCTGAAACAAAGCATGTAAATTAATTATACAGGTTTAGAAACCTGCCCAAGACTGAGAGTAATACCAATGCTGATAACAAAATATTCCCTTGTTAAACAAAAATGTTACTTTTTATGTATACATTTACTGTGTGAGGTTTGATTGTGATAGGGGTAAAGGAAAAAATAAGCTCATTAGGGTGTATTTTGGGCATATTTGATTAGTATATTGTTCATTTGCATAATAAAATTCATTTCAAAGAAACTTGAAATACATTTTTTTTTACTTTTCATGGATACTTTCATTGTAATCTCGGATTGATGAGAATTACACATATTTCCTCAACTAGGATTTCTTAGGACTTTTATGGATCTGGACACCTCATTATTCTATTTTTGTCTCCAAAATGAGTTACTTTGCCTGGATATCTACACCTATACACCACTTTGCCAGGGCACCTACGTCTACCTCTGACTTTAGATTGTCATTCGAGTTAATGCATTTCACAAGCCTCAGGCTTTTCTTAAAGGTTTCCATTTTGAGCATGAACGAAAATGTGTCATGTTGATGAAAAGTATCAGAAAAGTTTCCTTCATTTAAATATTAGCGTATCCATTTATTTTATGTTTTTTTATTTAAAACCATTGTAATGGTTTTGTTTGAAACATTACTCCCAGAGAGGACCCTGATTGTGTAAGAATCTTAAGTCATAAATAATTGTTGTGCTAATGTTTTGTTCTTTTTGTCTTGTTCTAATTTAATGTAGGATTCTCAATCAATATTAAGTCACAAAATATCATTCTGTGTAAAGAGTATTTAGTTATTGCAATATGATCAGTGTCTGTCTGAAATCATGATGTCGGTAATCTAGTTTTTCAGTTTTTAAACTGATATTTGCTCTTTAATTTTTTTTTTCATTAAATCACATACTTTTTACTCAAATGTGAAAACTGTTACAATCTTGTTATTTTTTTATTATTTGAAGTCTGATTAAATTCTGGCAAGAGTATATTGTTGTACATTGAGTTTTCTAGATTCTACAAAATCTTATACAAACTACAAATAGTGTTAGATAAACAATATAAAAATAGTTTTTGCTAAATGAAATAAAGCTGAAATAAAAATGAAAAATTGAAATTTTCCTTGGCAACTAACTGCAATAAAATATGTTTAACCTGAAGCAATAAAATGACTTAATCTAAAAATGAAATAAAAATAAAGTCAAGCAAAATAAAAACAAACAATAGTAATAACAGACAAAAGTGCATAAAAATGACAAAAACTAAAATCAAAATGGAAAATATAAAAATAAAAGCTGATTCAAAATATGAATAAATACTATAATACCAATATATAAATAATACATTTATTATTATTATTTAGTAATACATTAATAATATGTTTAGTGTTTAGTGAACAGATCTACTTTAAAACTAAATATAGGGTTTTACATGTTGCATTCAAGGAATCTAATTGTCATGATCATAAATCAAATCATTGATCAATGAGAATAACAAATTACATGAACCTCATTAAAATAGCCAAGTCATCTAATATATATTTATAAACAGCAGCTTCAAACATAATAAAATGAGAATGACCAATTAAAAACTAAAAATTAATGGGTAACGCTTTACAATATGGTCTCGTTTGTTGACGTGAGTTAATAAAAATACACTCATTTATTGTAAGTTCAGTTAACAGTTTATTTACTAATGTTAACACAAACATTTGATTTTAATAATGTATTAGTAAATGACAACAACATTAAATTTAAATCAAAATGAACTAAGAATAATAAATGCTATCAAAGTATTGTTCATTCTTAGTTCATGTTAACTAATGTAATTAACTTATGTTAATGAAAACTTACGTAAAGTGTTACCAGTTAATGCACATATATAAAAAAAGAATAAATAAATTAAACTGTCTTTAAAGATTGAATCATTTATCCTGAATATATTGTGCAGAAAAAAAAGAATGATTATGGCCATATATATATACTGATCATTTAATTTATAAAATACATTTTAATACATATCTCTACAATACCTGTTCAAAGATTTACAAAGGAAGAGAAACACAATTCAGAAAAAGTAACAAAAGGATCTTTTTCGACTGAATTAAATGTTGCTGTCATTGATTTAGTAAAATGACATTTATGTACCAATAAAAGTGCTTTAAAATGACTAGGATGAGAACCAAGTGTTGTCTTAAAGCTAAGTCTTAAGCTAAGAAGCAAACCCAAATATCGCAACATTTCTAAATCTTTATAATGCATTTAATTGGCAACATGAGATGTGCAAATCATCCACAAATTGAATAACTGAAATCAGGAACTTGAACTGACTTTTAATTCGGTGTCAGAGTAAAAACCATTTGAGGGCCTACAACTTAAAGGCAACAAGTTTGTTGACTGTCAATGAAACATGTCCTTCATTGACATTAAAATACTATAGAAACGCTATAAAATAAATTAAACTTGCAATTTACAATTAAGGCTCCGGTATGAAAAAGTAACAACACTAAAAGCAGATTTAGTTTATTCTCATGTATCAAAATTATGGATCTAAGAAAAAGTGAGAAGTCTGTAAACTGCCTATTCCAAGCCTTTTGTGTTACTGGTTTCCACGTGAACTGCGCTGCTTGGTCATGGTAGTCAACATCTGACTGATGTAAGAGGTGAGAAGGTCATCCATCTTGTATCCCTGAGAATAGTTGGACGATTAAATAATGTATTATTTAACCACACAGCAAAGTATGATTATAAATCATCTGGAGCATTTGTGTCACCATGGTATTACCATCTGATACCATCACTGTATCATTGTACCACCACAGTATTATATGTAAGGCAGTGTTTCCCAACCCTGTTCCTGGAGGCACACCAACAATACACATTTTGGATGTCTCCCTTATCAGCGTATTAGTAGATATTCCAAGAACCGAAAAGGATTGATCATCAGATGAGTTGAATCAGGTGTGTTTGATAGGAGGAGATTGAAAAGTGTACTGTTGGTGTGTCTCCAGGAACAGGTTTGGAAAGCACTATATTAAGGGATGACTGACTCACCAGTGATGTCTCACACAGCAGTTTGCTGCCTCTAACCAGGTTACCAATGGTAATGTGGAAATAGGTATGTCCACTACTCCAGTTGGAGATTTTGGTGAAGGGATGAGTGCCCAAAATGTCCTGCAGACAAATGAGTAAATGGCATTCAAACAATATCCAAAAGGTTTTTACAAAAGTATATAATAAAAGTTTTGTTGTTGACGCGAATGATGAAAAAATGGCAGTTGGCTTTATGTCACAGCAACGCAAGTTTAACATAAATATTTAAATGAGCAAAATTATCAAATACACTTAATTCCATACAATAACCATTCCAACGTTTGGGGTCAGTAAAAAAGGAATTAAAGCAATTAATACACAATTAAGACTCATTACATTGTTTTAAAATTACAGTAAAAAAAAATTATAATAAGTTTTCAACATTGATAATAAGAAGAAATGTTTCTTGAGCGCCAAATCTGCATATTAGAGTGATTTCTGAAGGATCATGTGACACTGACGACTGGAGTAATGATGTTGAAAAATCAGCATTACCATTATATAACTAAATTACATTTTAAAATGTATAAAAATGTACATTTTTAACATTTCACAATACTGTTTTTACTGTCTTTTTAATCAAATAAACCATAAGACATTTCAAATACATAAAAAAAACTTACTGACCCCAAACTTGAACATTAGTGTATGCAGTAAAGTTAGCACTTTAGGCTAAAATGACAATATATTAAAGATACCGCTTATTTACCTAACATTATTCTGGGCAGTGTGTACACCTACCTTTGTTTTCGGGTCAATAAGAGTAACTCCAAGTTTGTTGATCGCTATCAAAAGGACTTCTGGGAAATTTGTATCTGAGGATTGCTGTGGACGAATATCAAACATCATCGAGCCAGATGTAGTTTATTTGACAAAAAATAACACATCAAATACTATAATTGAGGAAAATGTCATTTTGTTTGCCCGACATTTTGGTAAATCAACATTGTGACAAACTTGCCTTGACTTCAAAAAAGGCAGATCCAAAAGTTGGCCACTTATAGATGATTTCTAGAAACATCAGTTTTGCTTCCTCTCGAGATTTCCCTGCATGGCTATTGAAGTATGTGACGACAGGCTGCAGAAGAAACAAAGACGTGCACATTCACAGCATTCACTTCTTGTCATAACTGAAGGTCTGAAGTAGGACCAGCGTTGCTGACTCACCCGTTTCCAGTCGTCGGGTGAGAGCTGACGGATCAGGTCCTGAGGAACGAATTCCTTCAGCATCTTGGTGAAGTTGAGAAACTGGGATTTGTCCTCCTCAAACCTCACCCTGTAAATCAGCGCAGCCAACTGGAAAGCCTCTTCAAGACAGCACTTGTGGTAGCCACGCAGGTACTTTGGGAGCTCCTGAAGAAGAGTTTATGAAGAAGCAAGAGTGTGATATGTTTAAAAGTGAGCCTATATGCACAGATTGACTACAGAGAGAGAGATTTCCACCTGGAAGTAATGGAAAATGGAGTCGGCCATGGGATCTTTGCCTGGAATGGTGTTGGTCCACAGTTTCTTCATGTAAAACACTTGATAGGTCAGTGAAGGCACTGTGCCTACAGAACGAATAGAAGCATTAACACCCCTCATGGTTTTTACACTCAAAATATTGATCATTTTTTCAGAACAATAAACATAAAATCACCATCTTTCACAGCTCTGGCTTTTTTAATCCAGTCTGTCAGATGTCGAACAAAGTCGAAGAAAAAATCTCCTTCTGGCACACTGATCACCTGAAACGTTTTAAACCAGTACTGATAAGACATCTGAAAAAAATATCTGAACAGACATTTGACACCTTTGTAACCTCACCTTGTCAGAAATTTTGACAAACAAGCTGAAGCCCTCAGAGGATTGGAGCATCATTCTACCAGCGATGTTCAGACAGAAATCTTTGGCTTTTGTGCTTGATTCAACCTCAAAAGCCTTTGAAAAAGGATAGTAGAATATAAAAGACACTGTTTCAGTCAATGGGTTATGGGGGAAATTCATTTTTGGGACCAAAAGCCTGAGTGTAAATGCTTTTATTGCACATCCATTCATCCATCCTCATTGATTCACGTAGCTAAATTGTGTATTTGGTGTTTTTTATACTGTATTGCATTGTGAAATACATTCCATGTCTACTTATATATTTTTTTTTTATATAAAAGTGCAGGCCATAATTTTTCAACTATATTTAATCCAAAAAAGATGTGAGTCTCTGGAGTTCTAAGTCTATTCACACTTTGGCGTTTTCTCCAGCAGCACCACATAACTCTGAGCCTGGAGAATTGAAATGAGGTCAGATCACAACAGGGCGTTCTCTCAGTTTCCTCACGCATAAATAAACAGCCGGGCATGAGAGAGAGAGAGAGAGAGAATATTACAACCAAAGGAGATTGGAAACAAAGTACGGTACAAGTAACAGACACACACCTAGAGTTAACATAAAAACTAACCTCATCAGTGTCATCAGGGAAGTACACTTTGTGAAAGATCTGGGTAGTTTTGTGCTGAATGGCTTCCACTTCTACAAGGTGAGGAGGATACTTTCTGGATCCATTTCTGTCCGTGAAGAGAAAAATGTTGGAAGGGAATCTATGCAACATTGGAGATGAGTGTTTGTTTGTGCTGTTAGAGTTACCGCAAGGCTTTCTGCAGTCTCTGCATGCAGTCTGGCGCGACTGGATGATGTTTCTTGGACTGCAGGAACTTTTGGACATGAGGAAGCAGCATGTTACTGGGAGGGAAAAGCCCAGTGCAGAGCCAGAGCAGCTCCCAGCCCTTCTCCTCACTGTATCTGAACACACAGAACAAGTAATGCTGACAAAATAAAGCAGCTAACCAGCATTTAAAAAGGCTAACCACTAGTGTTACAGATTTATCAGCCACATTAATTGTTTTCACAGTAATGGGTCTCATTCACTAAATGTATAACCTGTGAGTGAGCAAATATTTTCATGCTGAGTCAATTTATCAAGTATATTTAAGATAATATTAAATAAACATGCAAAATTCACTTTAGAAACTAAATATTTTATAAAAAAAATAATATCAACAAGTTATCATTTTAATATTATTTATATAAAAAATATATAATAAAAATATGTATATATGAAGAGTTCAGATGCAAAAGCCTCTAAATGCCATTTGAAATTTTCTTCTTTAATGATGATTTTTATCAATCTTGTATATTTAAGTTTAGTAATTTCACTTAAATAACAATTAATAGGTAATTATCATTGCCATTTAAGTGAAATCATTGAACTTAAATATACAAACTTGATAAAAATGATCATTCTAGAAGAAAATTTCAAATGGCATTTAGAGGCTTTTGCATCTGAACTCTTCATATGTAAATAATTTGTAATTCTAAAATGTGTATATTTATACTAATAACTAGGGCTGTCAAATGATTTATCAAGATTAATCGCATCCAAAATAAAAGTTTGTGTTTACATAATATATGTGGGTGCACTGTGTATAATTATTTTGTATAAATCCACATACATGCATGTATATTTAAGAAAAAATATATAATTTATATATAAAATATTGATATTTATATATAATATAAATTCTATATAAATCTATATACAGTTTATACATGAAAATATTTCTTAAATATATACAAGCGTGTGTGTGTGTGTATTTATATATATAAAATAATTATACACATTGCACTGACATATATAATGTAAACACAAACTTTTATTTTGGATGCGATTAATCACAATGAATCATTTGACAGCCCTACTAATAACAATAATAATAGCTGTTGTATATATATTTAAATGTTGTGTTTTAATAATAATAAAAAAAATTATATATATATATATATATATATATAATAGTTACAACAATAATAATAATATGCTAAATCTCTTTTATGGAGAGTTCCAGCTGTGTATTATCCTAATTTGGCTTTTTCTGTGCACATAAACTGCAATAAAACCCAATTGCGTGAATGAGATCCATTGAATATACACTGCACCAGCTTTAGCTGGAAAAAACCTACTTAACGTGATTCTCGGTCAGTTGCTTGATGATCTGACAGAAGATCTCATCCTTCAGAGGTTCAGCCTTCAAAGCGCCCTCAAAGATCTGATCAGTGAGCTCATTGACCGAACGGCTTCTCTTCGAGGGGTAGTCGCCCATGTACTTCATGATAGGTAAGACAGAGTCAAGGGTCAAAATGAGGGAACAGCAGTTAGACATTCAAAATGTTATAAAGGTAATACTATTAACTGTAAAGGATATTAATGAAAGCCTGGCAGGCATCCTGGGACAGCTCTTCATGGTTGAGGACTTTTTTCAGCAAAGGCTGTTTGAGCGGTTCTCTGGTGCAACACCACATTTTGTCCTTCCCTCTGCCTTTATTGATGATCACACGACTCAGTGTGCTCTTTGAAGGGGGTCTAGAGGATGGAAAGGACCCAGAAAGGTAATAAATCCCAAAAAAATTGTGTGCAAAATGATGAAATTCAACCTTAGGTCTGGTGAGTATTGACTAATATTTAAAAGATATTGATCAATAAAGCATGAGTTTAATTAATCCTTCAATGTTATTGGCAAGATGTTGAGGTTTTGATATCTGACCCTCGTACCCTTTAAAAGGGGTGGTAAAATGCCATTTTCACAAGATGTAAAATAAGTCTCTAATGTCCCCAGAGTGTTTGTGTGTGAAGTTTTAGCACAAAATCCCTCAGATATAAAATACCCCCAGATATTTTTATATTACGTCTAAGTTGTCACCTTTTGAGGGTTTGCAAAAACGCACTGTTTTGTCCCTGGCCCTTTAAATGTAAATGAGCTGCTGCAGAGGGCGGGGTTTCAAGAGCTGGCTGTGATTACCTCACACAGACACACTAAATGACAGAAACGTTTCTCCCTTTAATGTTAAAACAGAGTCAGTCAAAGATGGAGAGACTCGAGAAGAAGTGACAACATGTAGAATGCAACAGGACATCTCTGAATGTTTAATGAATTTATGTTGCTGATGTAAAGTTAACTATCTTCAATTAGGATATTCTGTCATGTAATCTATAAATCGCTCATATAGGAACTGTTGTGAGTGACTTTCTATTGCATGTGAAAAAATGGATGCTAAAGTTTGAGCTGACTGACAAATGAACTCTTACAACCACTCTTCCTCTTCTCAACATGGACTGCATGTTCCCGGGTTTATGTACATTTTAGGGTTAGTGATGTCACTAACCCTAGAGGAATGTCGTGTAGTCCCTACCAGCCGTTTGTTGTAGTCCTTTTCTTTAAGAGCAAATTTCTTCCTTTGCTTTGAACTTTGTGCGTTGTAACTTTGATATGGTTGTTTATGCTCAAACAGCAACTAACTAAAGTTAAAAAAGTGAAATCATACTTTACCACCCCTTTTAATCTTATAATAAACCTTTTAGTTTGCACTATACTTCCTTTTCCCAACTTTAAAAACAGTACTTTTCCATTCGGACACAACAAAGGGTGGAAAGGTTCTGAAGAGCGTTCAAGCACCTGAAGTGATCGTAGGAGAATTCCTCTAGAGTGTGTGGCTGAGCCTTCTCTCCACTTTCCAACAGATTTTGATCAGACAACTTTATGCAGTCCTTACGCTGGTCTGGTGACATGGTAATCAATGTCTATGAGAAAAAAAATGAGATGATCCAGTTGTTATTCCATGTCGCAGTTCTTTCTTTAGTTTAAATATGAGGCATATTGGTAATTATACCAAGGTAAACCAAGGTAATTATAATACACCGTCAGAAAAAAAACCTTAAAAGGGACAACTTTGTACCTTATCCACTCCAAAAAGGAGCTTGTCAGCACCTTAGGGTAGTAATATGTACCCAATATGCTTATGGCAAAGGTCTTTTTCATTCTTTGCTTCGGTGTAAAAAGAAATTAAAAATATCCGAGCAATGATAGACTGTTAGTGATGCCACCCATGCTACTGGGAGTGGTGTTTAGATAAATATGTAAATATGAGCTGTGCACTTTTTCTCTCAATAACAAAATAAACAAAACAAAAATTATTTTTTTTTTTACCTTGATGGACTGAACAAGAATTTCTCTTTAGCAAGCTGTTTCCAATTTTTGGCCAAATTTTGTTCAAAATATTGTCAAACCAGTTCATTTAGGGGTAAATAAGGTGGTACAAAGTTGTTCCCTTAACAGCACACTGTTTTTTTTTTTCTGAGAGAATGTCCAAATAATGTATTAAATAAAAAACACTGACCACAATATCATACTGTGGCCTGGTGATAGTGGGCAGCACATAGACACTGTCTGCAGGGAAGTCTCCTCTTTTCTTGGTTCTGTCATTGACCCCATGAGCCCAACCTGAAGTCATGACCTGCTGTCCATTCTGCTCATCCAGGAAAATCAGATCTCCCTTTGAGAATCTCAAGAACGAAGAGTCTTGCCCAGCTGGGAAAACAAACAGAAACAAGATGTTTTTTGCCGGACAGTCTTATCAAATTCAGTGGTTATAAGCTCAACTGCTGCCTATATGGTCAATGTGTGCTTACCAGGGTAATGGCTGTCCATAAGGGCCACCACAAACTTTGATCGGGAACGCAGACCCTCTAAAAAGGTGACAACCAGGTCACGGATGTCTTCGGCATTGTTGGATGTGAAGGTGTACTCATCTCCTTTAATGGTAGCCAGAGTGAAGCTCTGTCCTTGAAGCTTTCCACCTCTGCATCCACAAGTTTGACCAAAAAAAAAATCAATATAGAGAACACTTACTTAAAATGAAGTATGTTTGGTTCGATAGGCTACCACACCTGCTGCTGGAGACTGCAGTGATCTCTGGGAAAGAAAGGTCCAGAAGGACCTGCTCCTGCTCATCTACAAAGTAGACTCCAGTCCAGTTCACTGCTACTATAACATCATTCTTTGGGAGACTAGGACCTGTGAAAACCCCCCAGAAAGAATGGTTTAGCTTCACCACACTTTATCAGATCAATATGATAATTTGAAATAGAATTTAAAGAATAACTTAGAAGAATAATTCCCCCAACAGAATTTCTTCGATGGAACACAAATGAAAAATTGGAATAACATACCAGTCACTTTTTTTCCATGTTATTACAAAGAATGGAGACTGGAGATTTATAAAGCTCAATTAAAACGTCTGATATATTGACATTAAACTGATGAACAGACTTAAATTTAAGTAATCTTAACATCTGGACTTGAAATGAACAGGTTAATACAAACTCTTCTATCAAAAAATTGTGAACCCATTCTTAGGAAATGATGCCATTTTTGCAGCTTAAAATATTTTTCCTAAAACTTTTTCCACCTCAAGCCCCAAGGACCAGGACCACAACCACTATAGACATTGGAGAACCGCTAAATATTAAATTGCCAAACCAGAAGTGTTTTTTTTCAATGGCTAATTATTAATATTATCCCTAATACAAAATATGCTATTACAGCCTTGCAAACTGCCAAAAGGTATTTTTATTTTGAATACAGACTCTAAAATGGCGTTTGTAATTGTAGATTTGCTATTGAAGATAGATAACCAGTAAATTATACAAAACTAAACTATATAAACAACTATATAAACTATAAATAACAATATATTAGCAATAATATACCTGGCCTAGTTCTCCTTAAAGTTTTGATAGTGACATACATTAAATTTGTGAATGGACTGAGTCGGATCTTTTAATTCAAACCAATGATTCAGTTCACAAAACTGGTCTGAATGATTCGTTCGCAATTCTGACAGACCTATTCAACTCATTGACGTACTATTTTTGGGTGAACTATTCTCTGAAAGCCTTACCTGAAAATTTGAAGGCCTCATAGAAGCGTGAAAAAAGCAAAGGCCACTTAAATCGAGCGAAATCCACCACCTCTTCCTTCACTCTCTGCGAGTCAAACTTCTTCTGCGTGTAGATTCCCTGTGGAGATGCAATCGTCAATATCTTACTCTCAGCACAACACAATATCGGTGATTACCTCAGAGGCTCTCATCATGCTTATAAGCAGGAAATGTAACAAAGGGCTAGGACGATCCATAAAATGTATCCCCAGCATTTTTAAGCATTCATGTCCATCACTTTAGCCTATGAGAGGCAGAAGGGTAATTAAAACGGCCTTCACCCTTGAGAGAAGAAATGTGATTAATGGTCTCACAAGAATGGTCAATCAAATCAAACCTGCTCAGTCCCATCAACCGTTACGAGCTAGCACACAGACCTACAAATCCATAACAAGACAGTGACCATTAAGTGAGGTTGAAAGAAATGTCTCAAACATTCAGGCTCCTGATTACGGCAGACAGCAGAAGGTCGTCCATGCACACACTTCAGTTCAGAGAGTTAATGAGATTATATTAGTGCTGGGTGGAAAGGAAGGTACCGCTGTAAGATAATGAGACTGCCGACCTTGAGAATGTACAGAGAGGTGAGTCAGACAGTAATGAAGACTTAAGCGCAGATATGTGCTGACAGTGGAGTTCTGTAAGTTTAATGTTACTTATAATGAAAAGGTTAATACTAGATGTGTTTAGTTCTCCATTCTCCTGAAGTGGTGACAAATTGTGTATAATGTTAGGATTTTTTTTAAATTTTGTGTTTAAAAAAAATGTTAAGCATTTTTCCACGTCAAGCACAAAATACTAAGGCTTTAACCACATAGACATCGTAAAACCACCAAATTTATCAAATTACCAAATTATCAACCCAGATTAGTCAGTTTTCCTTTGGTTTATTTTTAAAAGAGTATTCCTAATTCTAAGTATGCTATTACAACCATGAAAACTCGTATTGAAAATAATCGTATTTATCCAATTATATGAATTATTTAAATCATGCCACAGTATTTTTGATTATACTTATTTGCATACTTATAATATGAATAGATAACTGATTCAATGCTAGTAGTAGAAACTGCATAATATACTTATTGCAGTCAAATTTAATGAGTTAATGCATGCGATTAATTTTTTTCATTATAACACATTAAACTAACGTGTTAACGCAATTAACGCAGCATCCGTTTTTCCCCCATCATACTTTGGCTAGCGGTCCATTATATGATCATGCACTTATTCAAACAAATGCTTTTAAACCATTGAGGCGCAATAAGACACAAAAGAGAATGCGTGTTTTACTGGTGCGCGAGTCTGTGAATCTCCTGTCTGTGACCATGTGACTTATGCACACAGAAAGCCACATCAGACAGTGCTTGAAAGGACAAAAATATACAAAATTCTGCCAAAATGCCTGTTTTATCCTCTCAGGAACAGTCGTAAATGAGTTCAATTAAGTTCGTAACGAGTTGTGAGAAAATGGGACGCATGTCAGATCTGTGTGATGTGTGTCAGGTCTTAAAGTGACAGCAGGCTAACAAACCTGCTGCTGTCTGTCATCAAGAATAATCAAAGAACAAAAGAAAAAGAAAAAGTCACTCACTCACTGCTCTTTTGTAGCTTTAATACGGATTAATCTATATTTAATTGATAATTTATGCAGTGAAGACTGCAAAGTGTTTAATAACTTTATTCATTTTTTGTACTGTATTATATCCTATCACTCAGATCTACCTAAAAATCTCAAAGCACTCTTTACAAGGGTCAAAAACAACAAAAACTATATATTTTTGTGTAAATATGGGCCAATAGATTAAAAAATGGCTGATATATTGAAGGGCAAAGGTAAATGCAACATTTTTAATGGGTTTATGCGAAGTTTATGAGGTTTTAAGTTCACTTAAATTAAAAGTTGCAGTATTTTTAAAGTCAAATGTATAATAAATGTTAAAATTCATAGCTTTCAATTATACTGTAATTCTGAGTGCCTATAGACTATGAAATCATTATCATCAGAAGCCATTAAACAAATATTTGAAATATAGGCTACTGTCTTTATGCTGTTTCTACATTAATTTGGAGTTTAAATATGGAATTATTACAATATAAAAATATATTATAAACTTAGGTGTTAGCCAGGTGTGAATAATTGTGATTAATTACAAAAAAAAAGTGCAATTAATTAGTTATTTTTTAATCGACAGACAGCACTATATATAATTATTCTAATATAATATAACATAATATAACGGTGTACAAAACAATTACAATTAACCCAACAAAAAATAATGTGTTGAAACTATATATACCTTTATGAGAGTTGCTATGATCATTTGAGACCATTTGTCCACTGTCTTGGAGGGAGTAATTTCTCGGTCCGGAATGTAGGATGGAATAAGACTCAGAAGACGGTCTGGTAGAACCTCTGACCCATAGTCCACATAGTACTGCTGAGAAGCTAGCTCGGCCAGGTCCTCCTCCTAAGATGACAGAGCACACGCATACACTTGGTTAATGCAAGTCATTTCACTTACATAAAGCAATGTGAAATATGCACACAACAGCTCTGACCCTATCACAGCGGTACTCTCCGAATTTGACCCCGCGCACGATTTGCTGGTATATGAGGTTAGTGGCCACACTGTCCTCGGCAGGGTTGTGCCAGGGCGTGAAGATTTCCTTCCTGAAGAATAGCCTCCAGGGGGCGTTGCGCTCCTGTGCACCCTGCTCTTTAGCGTACTGCTCACACTGTGACACGGCATCCATCACATGATCCTTCCCACTGCCCAGGGATGAAACCTGAGGATTTGGATGTCCAAATAAAAATGAATATGAGGACACATTCAAAAGTTTGGGGTTAGTACATTTTTTTTTGTTGGTTTTAATTTTGAATGCATCCTTCATCCAAGTGGAAGTAAACACATTTAAAATGTTAAATGTTCCTTAAGAGCCATATCAGTATATTAGAATGATTTCAAAAGGATCATGTGATACTGAATATTACAGTAATGGCTGTTAAAGGTCTGAGTGAGCATTAATGTACCTTATCAAAAAGAGCAATGTATAAGGAAAAGCCAAAGCGATCCTTCAGGCCGATTTTGTCAGACAGAGCATTGCAGAGCTCTTCGGCTGTGGTGGCGGAGTCAGTCAGCAAGGTCTTAGTGGTGCTGTCCATAAAGGTCACCGGTAACATGATGGGTTTTTTAGATTTAGTGGCCTGGAGGAGAAAAGGGAAAGAAATCCAGTCACATTACTCATATTTTTTTTCCCGATTCATTTTCCCAAAGCGATCTCTAATGGCTTTTGTGGGTCCTAAAATACCTGCAGCTCAAGCCAAGAAGGAGGCTGAGTCCTTGTTTTATTCACAAACGTTCTTCTCAGTCTCTCCTCACAATAAGGTGCATAACCAGGCGGCCCACTGGTAATGAATGTCCGCAGATACTAAAGAAAATACAGATAAAGACACATGCAATGGGATGAAGAGTTATTAGGGTAATTAAAAATGTAGCACGTCTTCTTTTCTGCTGACGAATGCAAAAATAAAAATGATATTTTCTTTTTACTTTGACAAATTTTTCTGAAGGAGCAAAGCAGCCCACACAGAGGGACAGCAGGATCCAGCCGCGTGCATGGCTGCTTTTGGATGTGTTCTGGCTCAGCTGTTTACAGATCTGACAGTAGATCTCATCTCTGAGAGAGGAAACAAACCCAGATGCAATACAATTTAAATACAATGTATGTTCAACAGTCACAAGCACATCAACAATAAAGCATTTGCCACCGTAATGACCTGAGAGCAGGGCGTAAAATGCCATTGCCGATGATGAAGTGGAGCTTCTCTAAATTGGAGGTGGGTCGGTCTTCCAGCATGCTGTTTCCCTGTAGACTATAATCACTGTCTGTAAGCCGTCTGGTCACCTAACAGAGGCAGGAACACACTTTTACCAACCAGGCAAACAGCAGCATTTCAACCAATACCATACAGGGTCAGGACTATTTATTCGAATGGCAGACAGGGGGAGTGTTTGAAGACAGTTTTTATAAGGCACAGAAATTTAATTATAAGGAAATGTAATGGTTTCTTTGCTATAGACCTCTTCTGTGATCTTTGTTTTCTTCTTTAATGTGAGGGACACCAGCTTATGCCGTACACTGTTCCTCTTCTGGATGTCAGTAGTGGAACTCTGGGAACAAAGAAGAAAACACTTTACAGCAAGGCTCAACATTATCATGTCATTACATTACATTAATATGTCTTGGATGTCATTAACTAACTAAGAACAATGCTTTTTTAGTTTGTACAAGTCTAGGTTAATGTTAATTTATAAACAAACTTTTGTTCATTATTAATTCATGTTCATAATTCCTGGACTTTTATACAACTTAATATAAAATAATATTTTTATATGTTAAAATAAGTAATATTGATGATGTGTCTATGCAAGTTTATTTTCACTGCACCCACCACCTGATTTGTCTCACCTCCTCATCCACCTGCAGGGCCTGCAACTCTCTTTTGTAGGTCCTCTTCCCCAATGTCTCATAGATTTTAGTCATAACTGGAATTTTCTCAGTGCCGTCACTAATGCTGATATGGTATTTGGGTTCAGGGAGATCTCCCATAAACCTCAACACAGTGATCCACACAGCTAGAGCAGCCTAAAGACACAAAAGAACCATAATAAGATATGGGCTACTACACAGCTTAAATATTATACAGTAAACCTGTAAGCAAAGAGACTGACATCTAATAATCTACATTATTATTATAAATAATAGCTTTAAAGCTGCAGTCCGCAGTTTTTCCTCTTTGTCGTCACCTGCAATTGCAGTTATTTGCGAATTTATCAACTTTACGTGGGTTGTGCCACGGCATGGCACAGCGCGAATGAATCCAATGTTTTGAGAAGAATGTGCGGCTGTCAGTCACCGTACCTGTGTGGATACTGTCATTCGGAATCACAGATTTTACTTTTTACGTTTTGGAAATATGACCAACATGCAAATGTCCTCTGGTAACAGGTAACATCCACTTTTGTTCTGAACAACTAAGGGAAAAAAGCATTGCAGTAAATCGCGCTGATTAAATTTAACGATCGTTTATCATATCACGCAAACCATGCAAATTATACTTTGTTATAAAATTGTTCACGTTAACAACATCAGAACTGCATGACTAAATTTAAAGCCCTTCCGATATTTATCCTTGTTTTCGCATGGGCCGGTTGCAGTCTCTTCTTTTCTGTAGCCACTTTTGCATTTTACAGCGGGTGAATCAGTTGTCACTGGCGATTGTTGTTTGAACCTTTATGGATCCGCCATCAAATTGATAAGTTTAACTATATCAAGTGCTGTGAGAAAAGGCTATAAATCTCCACCTCCAGCATCCTCACACGCAATATAGCCTACTAGCCGAGACTCCTCCTTTATGTGTACAGATGTGACGTAATGATGCTAAGACATGCTCGAATTTCCCGTGAAAATCCACCAGAACCACTGGAATAAAAAACATTATTACAGTCTTACAGTTTAGAATCGAGCTATTGCAAGCAGATCGTTTTGAACACTGGCTGGTTATGTACTTGCTAATATTGGATAATTTTTAACCTAGAAAAAGTTATGGACTGCAGCTTTAATATTTTAAATGTAAAAAAGCTTACTAGCTGATCTCCTTCATCCTCATGAAACAGCAGAGGTTGTTTCAGTGGTCGCCGTGTATACACGTGTGTGGCATTTCCTTGGAAGTAGGTTGCAGCAAACTTTGCAAACTTATACTCTGATAGGTCTTCCTCTTCGTCGTCAGGAAGAGGTAGAGGCTCATTAATGACTTCCTCAAACTGTCTCGGAACGTTCTCTAGATCCTGTTGCATACAAACAAAAGCAAACTAAGATAACATGCAATCCAGGCAAGTTATTAATTACAGAGATCAATAGTTACAAAGATCGTACTTCAAACCCTTCTGGTGCTTCACCCTCCAGGTTGGGAAGGGAGTTGGCATTACCCAGGAATCCAAACATCTTGTCCACCATTTCGGAGTCGTTGACCGGTTCCAGTTTTTCTCTCTCCATCTGCTCCAGAAGCTCCTTTTTCCTCCGTGTCTCATTCCGCTCCGCCTGCTCTCTTTCCTCCTGCTCTCGGTCGAGCTGGGCCAGACGCTCCTGGTGCTTCCTCGCTGCCTCTGCCCGAGCCCTGCGTGCCGTCATCTGGTTCTTCAGACGCTCCTCTTCAGCCAGACGCTGCTGCTCGGCTTCTAACCGACGCTCCCTCTAAACGGAGAGAGTGTGAAGAAGAGATGGATGGATGGATGGATGGATGGATGGATGGATGGATGGATGGATGGATGGATGGATGGATGGATGGATGGATGGATGGATGGATGGATGGATGGATGGATGGATGGATGGATGGATGGATGGATGGATGGATGGATGGATGGATGGATGGATGGATGGATGGATGGATGGATGGATGGATGGATGGATGGATGGATGGATGGATGGATGGATGGATGGATGGATGGATGGATGGATGGATGGATGGATGGATGGATGGATGGATGGATGGATGGATGGATGGATGGATGGATGGATGGATGGATGGATGGATGGATGGATGGATGGATAGATAGATAGATAGATAGATAGATAGATAGATAGATAGATAGATAGATAGATAGATAGATAGATAGATAGATAGATAGATAGATAGATAGATAGATAGATAGATAGATAGATAGATAGATAGATAGAGAAACAGAAAAAACAGACAGACGATAGATAGATAGATAAGTGATAGATAGATAGATAGATAGATAGATAGATAGATAGATAGATAGATAGATAGATAGATAGATAGATAGATAGATAGATAGATAGATAGATAGATAGATAGATAGCAACAGAAAGATAGATAGACAGACAGATGATAGATACAGATTTACCTCGAGTTTGAGATGTTTGCAGAGTCTTCGAGCTATCATTCCTCGTGCATAAGCCTGGATGATCAGGACCGCATGGAAGCGCTCGGAGAAAGTCCGGCGCACCAGGAATCCACGGCACCAGGCCTGGAGCAGAGTGATGCGTCTCCTGGCCGCTTGATACGCCAGGTACAGCTTCCGGGACCTGTACAAGGCTTGAAGCCGCAGGAAACCTACACGCATCTGGAAAAAGGGATAATTACAATCAGACAAAAACCTCAGATAGATTCTGTCTATCTATGTTTTCACAAACTCACCACAGCATAGTTCTTTCGGGAGATGTAGCCTCTCCATATTCGCTGGATTAATGTCACAGCCCGTCTAATCTTCAGGAAGTTAGTTCTGGTAAACAAAACAGACAAATACATATCAGACTTTATTTGCATTTTGGGCCTGCTCTTCTTCACTCGTTCTTTTTCTCGTACCTCGCTTTCACACCTCTCACAGACTTCTGGATGAAAATGACTTTGTCAGTAATGGTTTTATCTCTTTCAATTTCCAGCTGCATGTCATGATGATCCTACAGCAAATATAGACCAAGTATAGTATTTGTCACAATTCTAAAACATAGCAAAATATATAAATATATTTGCTTATTTGTGGCAAACCTTCAGAAAGATTTTTGTCTTTCCCATCTGCCAGTCATCAGCTTTCTGCAGAACTGACACAACAATGCGTTGAGAGGTCCCTCGCAGATCTTCCTGTAAGAGGACAGAGACACAAAGCTACCTCCTTATAGCAAATTGTCAGCACTTGTCAAATAACACCAACAGAAGGCAAAAGGCAACAGAGTGCAAAAAAAAAAAGCTTTTAAAAGAGCCGTCAAGCAAACAACATACTCCAGACCTGCAAGTCACATCTGTGTGTTGACTGCAGTAACAGTCACGCTTTAGACTCGCCTGTTTGAAGGCTGGTTTGACCCCAGGCATAAGGACCCGATAACGGTCCACAAACTCAGCAAATGTGTAGCGTATGGGATATCCAGCTCTGCGTATGCGGATAGTCTCCATCATCCCGGAGTAGCGTAACTGCCTGACACATAGTCCACTATCAAACATCTGCAGAGGAGAGAGCGAGGGCTGGTATTCAGGGCTCAAATGTTTTTCAGGATTCAGGAAAATCAGGATTAGAAATTCTATTTACACAATATATCTTTTTTTAACATATATAATGGCACTTTATTTTACAGTCCTGTTCCACATGTACATACTATGTACTTATTATAGCAATTACAATAACTGGGTTATAACAAATTACTAACCCTGAACCTACCCGTAAACCTAACCTTAACCCATATAGTTAGCGTATATTACCAGTACTTTAAAGGAGTAGTTCACTTTTAAAAAAAACTTTTGCTGATAATTTATTCACCCCCATGATTTCCATGTCATTCTTTCATCAGTCGAAAAAAAATTACGTTTTTTGATGAAAACATTCCAGGATTTTTCTCCATATAATGGACTTCAATGGGAACCAAACAACGGTTCAAGGTCCAAAAGACAGTTTCAGTGCAAACTGTAAACTGTTCAAAGGGCTTTAAACGATTTCAGACAACGAATTAGGGTGTTATCAAGCGAAACGATCGCTCATTTAAAAAATAAATAACAAAGTTTAAGTTTTATAAGCTCAAATGGTCGCCTTGCTCTGTGCTGTGATGCGCGTTCGTGACTCTCCTGTTCGAACTCATTTATCAAAATGAACGAATATTTTTTCATGTTATTTGGTTCATTCAACAAACGAAATGAACGAGTTGACTGGAAAAGATTCGTTCACTTTGATTTTTCATCAAAAACCTTAATTTCTTTTCGACTGAAGAAAGAATGACATGGATATCTTGGATGACAAGGGGGTGAGTAAATTATCAGCAAAAGTTTTTTTTTAAAGTGAACTACTCCTTTAAGTATATTTAAGTAAGTGCACATAGTGTAAAATAAACTGTAATATAACATTTATTTTTTTATCTAAATTGGCATTTTCTTTTGTAATAAACCCAAAACAAATGAACTATCGAACAAGAATATATAAATCCATTAATAAAAATAAAATCTTATAATATGTAGGATGGTTGTAAAAAAAAATAAATGAAAACAAACAAATAAATGTTTAGAGTTCTGAAAGCAGGAAATTATACAGCTGCATAATAATGGCATGACAACACTAGAAGCAGAATTCACAACATCATTATTTCAATCATTATAGAAAGCCAATTGTTTTAGTTTGTGAGGCATAAAACACATTTTACATGATTAATGGATGTGAGATATAGGCTACTAATAATTGAAACATCTGTTAACAGACTTGAACCTGGCCATAGGCCTTCACGTCATCATTATTCTTAAGCTCTGTTTTTAAAGTCTACATCTATTAATTTCTCACAGAAATATGAACTCACCATGGGCTTTTTGAGCTCATTTGGTTTGATACAGCGTACAAAGAAAGGCTGACACACGCTCAGCGTCCTCATGAGCAGCTCGAGCGAGCGCTTAAACTGACTGCTTAAAGTCGGGGACCGCTTCCTTGTTTCCATTCCCTGAAAACACAGAAATTATCCCATTAACTTCACAGAAAATTAAGAGGACCTTTACCACATAGACATGAATACACACTTCACACAAAGCTACAACAAATACCCATACTATACACATCACAAGGACACTAATTCACCTTTCTGTGCTCTTTTTTGGTCCAATCATTTCTCCTTTCTTTCCTGCCTCTAATAAATGTCATTCTTTCAGACTTTCTCCCTCGCTCATCACGTTTCTTCTGGATCTTCATTGTTTGATTGTATCCTCTATCTATCCCTTCTCTTGCTGTAATCCCCAATGCTTTACAAGCAAATGCTTTAGGAAGGGATTGTGAAGAAAAAAGAAATCTAATAGTTTCTCTTCTTTTCAACCTTCGCCCAGCGCCAGGAAAATGAGTAAATGGAAAAAAAAAAAAAAGTCAAAATAATGCTGAAAAACACTAATGAGAACAAGCTGCATCTAACTTGAAACCTGAATCTCTCTGTGATGACTGCCTTTTTACTCAATTCATCTGGAGAATAATGCCACTTTTAGAGCTATTAAATTATTCTGTCAGCGTGCCCTTACAGACTACTTCCACAGAAACCATTTTCAAAGGAGAAAAAAAAACAGAGGAATGGGTTTCGCAAGGGACTATTGAGAAAATTTAGTTTAATAGGAGTCTGAGAGGGACACAAACCACGCCATTGAGTACCTTTTGAAGGGATGCAGTGGGCTCCAAATAACCACATAGAAACTGATGCCAAAAATAAGGTAAAAGATTGAGAGACAGATGGAGGAAAGCGCAGAGAGAAAGAGAGAGAGAGAAATGACTGCTGTTAGCCAAGTCTGCTGAGAATCAGCCAGGATAGATTAGGGCTGACATCACCACAGAGAGAGTGAGTTACATCAGCAGAGTTAGTTAGACTGTGCTGACACTGTCACATAGAGTCATGTTAAAGCCTTAGTCTAAAGTTCACTCATTTGTAGGTGTCACTTCTTTTATTCACAGTGTTTTTTCCAAGGGCGATTATGCTAGCACATGCCTTGGCTTTTAATATGCAACCCTCACATAAACCTGAATGGCCAGCATTTGGCCCTCAGAGATGTGGCATGTCGTGAGCATTTTAATGCTGAGCAAATATGGATTCAGTATTGAAAAAGGGCATCACCATAGCAACATCAGCTTGGAAGATCTGCTTGATGAACTTGTTTTTGGATGAGTGCACAAGTTGGATGATGTCACTGTGGAGGCTGTCTCGGTTTTTCTCCAGGAAACCTGAACAATGAACCAAAAGGGGATCATGTTAACTTAAATTAAGAAAAAAAAATATATTATATAATTATGTAGTTTATTATATAAAATTTAGGGCTGTGCAAAAGTTAATTGCGATTAATCGCATCCAAAATAAAAGTCTGTGTTTTTTCATAATATATTTGTGTGTGCTGTATATAATTATTTTCTATATATAAATACACACACATGCATGTATATATTTAAGAAAATATGTTATTAATATATAAAATATTTATATTTATATAATATAGATTATGTATTTATAAATATATACAGAATTTAAGCGCAAATAATTCTTAAATATATACATGCATGCATAGGTATTTATATATACAAAATAATTATATACAGCACACACAAATATATTATGTAAACACAGACTTTTATTTTGGATGCGATTAATCGCAATTAACTTTTGCACAGCCCTAATAAAATTATATACTACTGTTAAAAATGTTGGGGTCGGTAAAATGATTAAATGTTTTTGAAAGACAAAAAGTGCATAAGTTAATGTATTTAAAAATATATTTCTATTTTTACAATTATACAACATTTTATAAATAATTATAAATGTTTCGTTTTTTTTGAGAAGCTAGTCTGTTAATCTGCTAGTCTGAAGCGGTTAGTTTACCAAAAAATGAAATTTCTGTCATTAATTACTCGTCATTAATTACTATAATTAATAAGCTCGTAAGACCTTTGTCTTCAGAACACAAATGAGGATATTTTTGATTTTGATATTTTCTGACCACCTGCATAGACTACAATGCTATTACCACTTTCAAGGACCAGATAGGTAGTAAAAACGTTGTTAAAATAGTCCATGTGACTACAGTGGTTTAATCTTAATGTTATGTAGTGATGAGAATACTTTTTGTGAGCAAAAAAATAAACAAAAATATTGAATTTATTCAATAATTTCTTCTCTTCTGTGTCAGTCTCTGACACTATTCACGTGTTTGTCTGAGCCGGCGTTCTGACGTAGAACCCAGAAGCGCTGTACTGTGTGAACAACGTTAATAGCGTTAAAAACTGACACAGGAGAGAATACATTTTTGATCATTTTTGTTTTCTGCGCACAAAAAGTATTCTCACCCCTTTTATAACATGAAGGTTGAACCATTGTAGTCATATGGACTATTTTAACGATGTCTTTACTAACTTTTGGGCCTTGAAAGTGTCTTACTTATTAATCTTATTTAATCTAAAATATCTTTATACAGGTTTGGTAAACATCCATGTGAGTAATTAATGACAGAAAATAAATTTTTGGGTGACCTAATCCTTTAAGAGATTAGAAATTGCATAATTCAGTAATGTGTACCTTTGGTTTCATAATTCACCACTCCAGCAAAGTGCTGAATGCCAAACTGGGTCTCGTGTCTGTGCTTAGGGGGGATGTAGTTGGAATTAAGTTTGTGCTGGGAGTTTAGCTTGTTCAGCATGGTAGCATCTGTTCCCTAAGAAACACAACAGCCAGTCATGGACATCCATTAAACAGATGAATACAAAATTAAGATAGATGCTCAAAAGTGAACCAGCAATGTTCTGCAGTGCCCTACGGACATTGCAATCCAACTATAATCCTGTATAAACATAAAGGACAGCAACAAAACTCAAACCTTACCTTTGGGAACTTGCTCTCCTCATCAATAAGGGAAATGATATTCATAGGTTTCATGGCAATCATGTCCAAAGCATCCTGGTTGTCAGTGAATTCGATGTGCTGCCAGTTGATATCCTCAAGGTTGTACTCCTCCTGTTCGATTTTGAAAACGTGGCGAACGAAGAATTGCTGCAGGTTCTCATTTGCAAAGTTGATGCACAGTTGCTCAAAACTACAGCAAGAATGAACAAGGATTAGTACTAGTTTGTCCAGAAAATGCTGATGCATAAATGGTCTTGAATGTTCTGTACACAAATACTCGCCTGTTAATAGTAAAATTCTCAAAGCCGAAAATGTCAAGCAGGCCTATAGACCTACGTACAGTCTTGCTTTCTGTGGAAGGAACCCTAAAGATGGCAGCATTGATTTTATCCACTATCCACACAAACAATCTCCCATAGATTCCCTGATGGAGACAAAAAATAGTCCACTCAGTGGATATTGACGACTTCTATGACAAATTGAGGATCCAAACTGGACCACTTATGGATTGTGAACAACCTCACCTTGACAAAAGCATTACGGACATCCAGTCCCTGGTCCACACTGAGAGGAGTGGACACACTCTCTCCCCTGGTGATCAGTGTACGTGTGGTCAGACATGTCATAACATCATGAGGGTCCACCTGTATTGGAGTATTTATTATTGTGATAGACTGTAGAAATAGGCAATGTTTGAAAAATAATAAAATGTAGGCTAGTTTAAATGTGATTTTTTTTCTCCCAAAATAGAAAAATCATACCTGATTGATTGCAGTTCATTGTAATTAATTACTGTGCTGAAATAAACCTTGTAAATTCACCACATAATTACTTATTCTAACTCTATTCATTCTATTTGAGCCAACATAATATAGTATTGAATATTTATACTGAAGTTCTAATTCATTCATTTATTTATAATACAAACAAAACATTGCAAGCCACTAGATATTTTTAGTTGAAGATACCAAGAAATGCACTGAAGAGAGTATTGGACTGGATCTCAAACCTTCCTTCTGACTGCTCATGAAAACTTGTATGTCTTGCCACCAGGGGGCAGATGCAAACACAGAAAATGTTTTTGAAATTCAGTACTGCCACAGCCATTTAAATCAAACTGAAAACAGAACAAAGACTTTGGACAGTGGAAACGTAGAGACAGACATCGGGAAGACTGACAGCAGAGTGCTGCCGGCAGGAAGACAGAACAGACTGTCACACTGTGCCAGTGTCTACGATAATAACATTAGAATGATGCTCAGTCTGATGCTCGCTAATGACTGCATTTATCTCGAACTCCCCTCCCTTTAACTGCACGGCAAAGAGCTAATGAAAGAGATGAATCTCAACAAGACAGCAGAAACAAGCCCCTTCAAGTAACAGCAACTTCAAGTTGATGCAAAAATGGGATTAAACCAAAGCTAAAAGACATATCGAGTCTTTAATGTTAATGTTAAGCAATAGTCAAAAGGCTATTTAAGCATTCAGGTCTGGCTCCATTCTGGAATTGGAGACTCACTTTTCACACAAAAAAAGCTTTAGCTTTGAATTTCCTTTTATCAAAACCCCCAAAAATGTATAATAAGAAATAGTCACGCTGTGAGATATAAGGTCATAATTGTGTGACTTAAAGTCACAGTTACTGTATGAGAAAAAAATTATATTGTGAGAATAACATTGCAGTTATTAGATATAAAATCGAATTTATATAAAGTCGCAATAATGCGAAACAGTTACAAGTTGCATTGTGAAATATAGTCACAATTACAATAAATAAGGTTGCAATTATCGTTTTATCTTTTTCACTTTAAGGTGGAAATGAGCATCCATATGTTTCTCAGTAATATCACATTACAGAAATAAAGGGCTCACTTCATGTTGACTTTAAAGCTCTCTAATGCGTTCACATGTGTTCCTCACCTCTAACAGAGTGGCTGCTTTGGCCAGGTCAGGTGAGCGGACCACTACACAGGTATCCAAGTTCTTTGAAGTTCGAGCTGTTGGGGCAACACAAAAGAAATGTGCTATTATGCCAGTCTGTCACGTCTTATGGGGCTGACAATTATTATTAATAACATCTCTTTCTACCTTCAAAGCGCATGTTGCCCATATGCAGGATGGCAGCCAGCAGTTTGGAGATCTCCCAGTTTTCTGTGTCAGTAAACATCAGGACCTTCATGGCTGACAGAATACTTGAGTACTCCTTCATATCATTCCTCCCCTCACAGACGGTACAGTTTCCCTGGATGCCAAGAGAGAATGACACACCGCTTATAGTACACTCAGCCTTTTACACAGCATATCTTTAAACACACACACACACACACACACTGAAGATCTAATCTAAAACATCATGACCCCTTGATGCAAAAACAGTGCCGACACACTCCAGGCATGCAGAAAATATATATATATATATATATATATATATATATATATATTACAGCAAATTGTGTTTTCTGAAAATTGTGTAAAAGTGTATTAGTCTGTGCTTATAAAACACAGGCTCTCACCATAGTAAGATAAATGTAGTCTTTGGCCAGGCCCAGCCCTAATTTAGTCTTCTGATCAGGGCTCATGCCTGCAAGCATACAGTAGAATATATGGTAGTTCCTCTCATCGGCTGCCTACAAAGACAATGAAATGTAATCTCATCACTGACATCAGCATAAGCAATAGCATGATAAAGAGATCCACATGAGACACATTCTGCCATTCTCAATCTCTCACCTGTCTACAAACTCTTGATTTCTCCAGCAAGTACTGCTCGATCTTTGCCCCCTCGATAGCTCCCCGCTTGTTGAAGTGAATGTCAATGTATTTCCCAAATCGGCTGGAGTTGTCATTGCGTATGGTCTTAGCATTACCGAATGCTGTGGGAACAGGGCAAACAAATATGAAATCTCAATTCCACGGCAAACCGCAAACAAACAAAGCCCTGCCTTCTTTGAATAATCATACCTTTTTTATTCCCTGACTTACAGAATACTAGTTTCTCTAAATGAAGTTCAATACTGTCAAAACAATTAATAAAGCCTTTAACAGCATAAAACTAACATTATGTATATAACTTTTCACAGAAATATAAAAAAAAATTAAGAAATATAAATACATATTTTTATTTTTAAATTTCAAATGTAATGTAATGCTTCTGGACATATCACATAAAGTATACTGTATGAATGATAACACGTTTTTTATTAATACAGAAAAATATATCAATGAATATTATTTTATCAAAAACTAAACTTTTTTCCATTTCTTTTTTATATTTAAAATTACAAAAGTCTTTTTCCTACTCAATTCAAGTTCAGGAATTTAAGTAAATGAATGTTCATTTCTATTCTGATAGACTATCCAGCTTTCATAGCATACTGTGTTTAACAAGTTCTGGCAGTTACTGGATCAGTGTCAGACAGGTAGATTTCATGTCATTAGGTTTAGAGATGATCTTCCTGACCTTCTAAAATAGGGTTGGCTTCCAGAACCTGCTGCTCAATCCAGGAGTGTTGGCCACTGATAGCTGCCAAGAACTGCAAAATGAGCTTGGTGCTCTCCGTCTTCCCAGCTCCAGACTCGCCACTGAACACGCAACATGGTCCAATGAATTATACTGTGGTAAAAACCAAACTTATCTTTACCCATTACAAGCTTTGGTTTACCTGATGATGCAGCATTGGTCCTTATTGTTCCTTTGCATGCTGAAGTAGCAGTTGTCTGCAATGCCAAAGATGTGGGGTGGCATCTCTCTTAACTTTTTGTTTGTATAGAGGCGAATGTGATCAGGTGTGTAGATGGGCAGGAGCTGGTATGGATTCACTGCTATCAGGATCGATCCCGTGTAGGTCTGAAATACATTATTGTGAACACATAAGCCACTTTTTGACCAACTGTCCCAGCTGGTACGGATATGGTTTCATGTTCCACTGTGGGGCTGATAGCGGAGCTCTTTAAAATGCAAAATAACTGCATCAGTCGTTGCCTTGGTAACGGAAGAGTTTACAGAGGTATGAGATGTAAATAGTGACCACGGTATTTCTATTATTAACTTGTGTTACTTTGCTTGTGTTGCTCCGCTCATCACTATCGTGTTTTACAGGGCCGAGAGCAGTTTTTAATAGTGCCGTGCCAAACCAAGCACGAGAGGAAATATAACCGTAATAGTTCTTTACTATGTTTAGAACAGTTCAGCCCAATGGTGGAATAGTGGCTATATACTATGAACAGGATTTTGAATTGTTGCAAATTTGACGAAAATATTTGCAACAATTATTTAAAATCAAGTCTTTGGAGACAGTTGAGAACACTGTAAATATGTGATTTCATCAAAATAATCTGAGGCAGGGCTGGACTGGCCATCGGGCATAGCGGTGCCCGGTGGGCACGTCGGCCCACCGGGCATTTTCCCGGTGGGCTGACGTGCTTTGTGGGCCGATAGCCTACATCTAGTACTTTCTTTTTTTCTTTTTTTTTTTTGCTCGCATGTCTGAACGGCGGCCCATTGCGTTTAGTTTTGTTTAATTGGCGGCTCTGGGATCTTTGTGACTGTGTGTAATGCATTCAGATTCTGAGGTGAGCCAATTACTTTTTTAGGGAGTTTGCCAGTGTTTCCTGCACTGAGAACCAAACTCACTCCCTCAGTGAGTTGTTAATGAAGTCACAATAAACTTCCCACACTGAACCACAAATCATTTTTTTTTTTTTGGTTATGAACTATAGCAACTTTGAGTAAGACTGTAAGACAATTTTGTTTATGTTAAAATACTTTTCGATTCAAGCTTAAAGGAGTAGTTCACTACTACAAAAACTTTTGCTGATAATTTACTCACCCCCATGTCATCCAAGATGTCCATGTCTTTCTTTCTTCAGTCAAAAAGAAATTAAGGTTTTTGATGAAAACATTCCAAGATTCTCTCCATATATCTTTACTGGTAACCAAACTGTTCAAGGTCCAAAAGACAGTTTCAGTGCAAACTGCAAACTGTTCAAAGGGCTTTAAACGATTCCAGACGATGAATAAGGGTCTTATAAACCGAAACGATAGTTCATTTTAAAAAAAAAAATAACAAAGTTTAATTTTTATAAGCTCAAATGGTCGCCTTGCCCTGTATTCTGTGATGTGTGTTCGTGACTCTCCTGTTCGAACTTGTTTATCAAAATGAACAAATCTTTTTTCGTGTCATTTGGTTCATTCAACGAATTAAATGAACGAATTGACTCAGAAAAAGATTTTTTTTTTTTTTTTTAAATGAGTTTCGCTTGATAAGACCAGTTTGAACAGTTTGCAGTGTGCACTGAAACTGTCTTTTGGAACCGTGGACATGGACATCTTGGATGAGATGGGGGTGAGTAAATTATCAGCAAAAGTTTTTTTTACAAATGAAAAACTGAATATAGGCCATCCACTGAATGTATTTACATTCTGAATGCATCAGAATGTAAAACTGATATCATGACATAATTTCCATATTTGAGCTCTTTTCACAGTGAGCGTTTATGAATCAGTCAGACCCTCCAATTCTGTGCCCAATGATTGAAATGATTCAAGCATCCATTTAAACTTTGACAAAGCTACACTGCCTTCCATTAAGCATTAGTGGTGAGAATGGCTGAAGGGGATTCAATGATGAAACAAAATGAAAAGGTTACATTTCACAAAGCCAATGTGATCTGACACCTAAAAAAACAAGCAAAAAAGTTATTCCATATAAGAAACCAAAACAAATCATTATTTTTTTTCCCCTCAATTGATTTGAATGAAAAAACACACCCCTTTATATTCAGCCAACGCTACAATGGTAAAATGTTTTGGTCTCAATACATTGTTCAGTCATAAATCAACGCCAGTGTCCTAACAACAGTCTATTTTTCTAAGTCAACAAGTTTTGAAGCATAAAATCTTTAAAAATATATCTCATGCTAAGCAACAACAAACCAGTGTTGATAAAAAGTGTCATCTGCAATTAATAGTCAGCATTTATCAGTTTTCAACCCATTTTATTTCTAAAAATCTTAGTGAAAGAGTGAGAAAAAGTGAGAAAAACATGGACTTTGATCAAATAAGGCCAAAATAAGAATTTGGCTACTGGTTAACATTATGCAATAATTATGCAATAATCTTAATGATGAATGTTATATTGTAATTACGGTCACTATATTTGACAAAATAATGGTCATATGATTTTTTGAGCACAATAGTGAAAATTCCCATGCAGCGTTATTAGATTTCCATGCAATCAAAGAGACCAGACCGGAGAGAAAAAAATGTCAAAGCTCAGGCTTACATATATGACCCTGTCGTTGTAACGGATCAGGAGATTTCTGAGGATACCAGCTTCATTCAGGTCCCCGAGACGGATCATGTCCTCTACTCCATGAATGGAGGTTGGGTGCATGGGCTTGATGTTTGTAGCATTCTGAAGAGAGATCCAATGCTCCTGTATGAGGGAAAAGGCAGACTATTAAACCTCCCTTTCTCATTGGTAGAGAAAGTGCTTTCATAGTTCACTAACTGGTTTTCTCTCGCATGTAATTATGAGTGGTATACACTGAAAGACCCACCTTCCCTTCATCATCCAAGACCTGAATTTGACCCGAATCACAGAGTTTGACCACGGCACCAACAGGGACATCAAACTCACGGCCTGTTCTAAGGTCCAACCAGACATAGTCCCCCTATTGGACAACCAATCAAATAATCTAATCTTTAAACAATCATTGGAAAAAATTCATAACTGATTGCAAAAACAGACTAAAAACTTTATTGGAAAAATAGAATAAAATGTAACAAGATTTACATTTTAGGTAAATAAAAGACCGTTTTGTTTTGTATCTGGTTCACTGTATAATAGTTTTTTCATTTAATATAAAAGCATGGCACCCTATAAGAAGAATTATGCCTATAAAATTTTAATTAGTCCCAACAGGTCCAGCACAGAGATTTTTTTTGTCATAGCAATAAGACTCATTGAGAATGCAAGGTGGCCATTCCACTGCAACATAAAACTGATTTAAAGTAGCTTCATTCAAATTGATTACTGGAGTGGAAAACTAGATATAGTTCAATTTATCTAGGGAAAGTGTGTTAATAATTCATGATGTTCTAGCTGCCAAAATACAGTGTCCTTTGAGCAAGTAAAGAAGTTTAACACTGTTTTTTTTTTTTAGTTTAAGTCTTACCTGTTGCAGAATGACCATGTTTCTGGTTTAGAGTTTTGACATTAGAAGTCACCATGTGAGGGACCTATACAGGATAAAAATAAATAAAGAGAATAAGAGAACATTAAAAATTAATGTATCAAATTAAAAAAAAAAAAAGATCAAAGCAAATACACTGCTGTACAGCATGAAATGATGAAAAAAAAAATACTCCACACCGACTTTGCAAATAATTATTAATAAACAAAGATATCACAGCGTTTCAAATAAAAGCAAGAATCTGATCACAGTTTCACATTGCATCATACATTTTGAAATGGAATTATAATGGACTTTACTAGTAAGAATCTGATCCCATGAGTATTAAAGACCAAAAACATTGTGAACTTTGCAGAGCACAGAAAAGCTGTTATATTATACTAGATCACTGATTGAGGCATCTTATCTTGTAATGAAAATCACAACTAGGTAGAGTTTATTTTAAGATAGACTGAGACTGTCCACACTGTGATCATTAGAAAGACATTATCAGTACAGAATATCACACAGAACGCCTTTTGAACAAAATGCTGCTAGTAGTTACTTGAAGCAACTGCCTTATGCCAAATATACTGGATGGATGTATGTATTCACACCCTGTGCTACTGAGGATAATTACACAGCTGTGAAAGCAGATCCAACAATAGTTTTACTCAGGCAGAGCGTCCTCAAGTCCTTACAGAATACATGTCATTACAGCCAGCATGAAGAGCAGTGTATAAAACACACAATGAGCTTCCCTCAATGATTTAAAGGCTAAAAGAGTGTGTTCTGATTGGCCTGCAGAACTGCCCTGTCAATGCCAACAATGTTCAACAATACCTCTTAAAAACAAAAAAAACAAAAACAAAAAAAAAAACGCATTCTTGCGCATTCTTCTTTATCAACACTTAAATATGGATAAGTTTTGTAAAAAAGCAACATTTTGAGCAAAAAGCTGAGAAAAATCAAGTTTTTGTCAAAGACTGCATCTGAATCAGAATCAGAACGATGATCAAAACCAAGGTTGCTGCTGGAAGAGGTGTTAGTGACGCCAGCAGGGGGTGCTCACCCAATGGTCTGTTTGGCTCTTAACGCCCAAGTAGTGGTGGGGATACTATACTGTCAAAGAGCACTGTCCTTCGGATGAGACGTAAAAACCTGACGAAAAAAAGGACCTGACTCTCTGTTGTCACAAAAAATAAATAAATAAATAAATCACAGGATATCTTTCGAAAGAGTAGGGGTGTAACCCCGGCATCCTGGTCAAATTTGCTCAGTGGCCTCTGTCCATCATGGCCTCCTAATCATCTCCATATACTGATTGGCTTCATCACTGTCTCCTCTCCACCAGTAAGCTGGTGTGTGGTGGGCTTTCTGACGCAATATGGCTGCCGTCGCATCATTCAGGTGGATGCTGCACATTGGTGGTGGTTGAGGAGATTCCCGCTTCTATGTAAAGCACTTTATGAGTTATTACTACTATTATTAAGCTTGTCACTACGCAAACTGTCGTTTGTAAATTCCAGCTGAATCATTTCCTTGTGCGTTTTTTTCTCCTTCTACAACACTGCATAACCAATTCCATCCTCACCTGCGTCATGAGCAGAGCAGGCATCATAAGAATAACAGCTTAACTGCTTCACAGATGAGTTATTCTAGAGTCATGTCACCATTATCAAATTAAATGTGAGAATGAAGTTTGGGGAGTAAGACTGAGGTATGTGTTACCTCCTGTGCTCATGTCCTCATGGCACACTCAATAAGAAGATTAGTACGGATGTTAATCACAGATTAAGCACAATATAAAGACCAATTTAGTTTTTAAGAATGTGATGGAGAATGCAGGAACGTGGCACAAAGTATAAATGAAGTGTGTAGCAGAAGAGCTTTGAAACTATCTGTAACTATCTACTATTGTAAAAAGCGGTATATACGTAACTGCAGTTGCGCGTTGAGTCATGGGTCTTTCGTGGGGAGACTCTCCTCATATTCATGCATAACAATGCATTTGAAAGTTAATGGCCAAGGGGAACTTTATAAAAGTTCACGTTGTTGTTGCAGATGAAATATAACATGGACAATATTACATAAATATTTTATCAGCTTAAATGTTGATTATTAGTCACTGAAACCCCTTATCTGAGCCATTGATCGTGCACATTCGCCACGTTTTATAGTTTTCTGAACACTTTTTACTCATGTTTGTAGTTTTTTTTCCTGAATCCTCCTCCAAAGTGCAATGGGTTGTGGGAAATATTAGCTGTTGTAGTGTGCACAGATCCACACTTTGAAAAACCACCGGAAATAGTAGACCATCCGGAGACTTCTGGCATACTCTTTTCAACATACTATGCATTGGGACACACTTATTTTAATCTCACATACTATTTTAAAAACAATAGGCACTATTCAGATATTTAATGTGGGGAAGGGGGATTGGTTTGTTAAACTATGAATGTGAAACCATAGTAAAAACAGTTGCCGTTGATTGACGCCAATTGGACGTTCATGTTTTTTTTTTCGTCTATTTGAAAGTTAGGCTAATAAACATTGCATTCTATACGGCCTGTCATTTTTTTTAAAGTTATAGTGCATAGCCTGCCTCCAGTTTTCCTCAACTTGACTAATTAAAGGGCAATGTTTGACCGGCATATCATCAAAATGTCTATAGCAGCGATTACTAAACCGGCGACTGGTCAGTCACTGGGGAAGAACGACCTGGTCATCCGTTTCCTTAAGGTAACTAAGAGGCTGAATCCTTCCAGACCCCCTTCAGTACCCATGTGGGACTTTTCTACGGTCTTGGAAGCCATGAAAGGTGGCCCATTTGAGCCAATCCATTTATCAGACATGAAACATTTGTCGTTCAAGACAGAGTTTCTTATGGCTCTTGCTTTAGTGAAGCGCATAGGGGATTTACAAGCGCTCTCAGTAAGCGCGGCATGTATGGAATTTGGGCCAAATGACTCGAAAGTCATACTCAAACCAAGACACGGGTACGTGCCTAAATCCCTCAACACACCGTTCAGGGATCAGGTTATTTGCCTGTCTGCCGTGCCGGTTTACAACGAGGAAAAGGACGCGAGATCCCTTTGCCCAGTCAGGGCATTAAGCTCCCTTAGGATGCTATAAGTTATTGGGAATAATGCTTCTAGCCTCTCTTCTCAGACTCTCTGTGAGTCCCTGGTGATTATGCACTATATGAACCCCGGGCACCTGCCCTTGGGACTTTGGTGTTGGATCCCAGAATGCATGGCGTTTCCCCTAGCGCAAGATATTACGCAGTATGAGAGAACCTATCATAAGGGAACGTTTTGGTTACTAACGTAACCTCGCTTCTCTAGAAGAGGGAACGAGTACTGCGTATCTTTGGCGTGCGCGCAACACGCTCTGGTTTGCTTCGGCGATGAAAAAACAGATTATATCAGCCATACTTATAGGCACAAGCCACCCCTGTCTGACGTGACGTTGTGGGCGCAAAGTGCCCCCATTGGATCTGACGTTACCAATGGCCTCTCTTTATAGGCTGCTGCAGTTGCCGCAGGACAGCCAATAGGCACGCGAGCCATCTTGCCTATGTCTGCATGCTGCCACAACACTTTTTACATTAATTAATTTTTGGCTTCAATATCTCATGGATTATATTGGTAAGATATTACACAGTACTCGTTCCGTCTTCTAGAGAGAACCAAGGTTACGTTAGTAACCGTCAATTAAATTAGCGTAAATTAGCATAACACAACATTATTCACTACTAAATCTCACACGTAACATTAATCTTACACAAAAAAAAACATTATATTGCACTTAATTTTAGCATTTACACTCTCTTTCGAGTGCCATCGGCAAAGCATGTTGGGAAATAGACATCCCAGCCGTTTCAGTTAAACTTAAGTTTGTCTAAATTAAAATGAATAATTTCATAAAACTCAAAACAATGAAACGGTTCAGTTTACTTAAAATATATCAGTTCTGTGAACTTGAAAGAAAAAGAAAGTGATATATACTACTCATAAATATTAATTTGACTAAACTAATTCATTGAATTTAAGTTTGTCCTACTCAAACCAATTAATTATTTTGACCGTTAGCATTTACAGACCACACTGGTAACCGAGTATGTTTTATGAATGGACAAATATAAAACATTATACAAGCACTACAAACATTTCAGCCAAATGCAGTTTATGAAATATGCAAAACCTTTAAACCACAGGAAAAATAAAAATAAAAAAATCAACCCATGGCACCAATTTTAAAGTAGCCACATTCCACTTGGCAACCCTTGACATTAAACATCATCAGCCGAACAGGTAAACTCATCTACTCACTAGTATACTTTTACAGGCTCATTGTGTTTATAACCACAATCTTAAAACCTGTTCTGACTCAAACTTTCAATATTTTTTTTTTTTTTAAGCAAGACAAAAAGTTACGTGATGGTGATGTTGTAGTTACTCAACTATGGTGTAGTCAATTTATAGCCTACATTTAGCTGTTTACTACAATTTTTTTTTGGTTAAATGTGTAAGACTAAGAATCATAAACTTTTATTGATCTTATTTTCTGCATAATTCAAAAGCCTATCGAGTTTTTGTCGAGGGAACCAGGGTGATGATACTAACTCTAAGTTGTTGGAGAACATTGGATAAGCTACTGTGAAACTGTAGCATGCCAAGATGCTAAATTTAAGTAAATAAACAACAATACACTTATTTTATTTTAAAAACTGAGTTTAAGAATAGTAGCATTTATATATACAGTATTTTTACTTAGTTGTTCCCCAACACTAGAACTTTGGAGGAAAAAAAAGGATCTGGCAAAAAATAGTACAGGAAGACATCACGCTATAACATTTAAGGAGATTGTATAGATTAAAATGTAAACAGTCTGGCTTTTCTCGCTTAAACACGTCTAATCTCACAGTTTGCTGGATCAGTGTAATGGCAGAAACACTATGGGAAAAAATAACATGGAAGTCAATGGGGCCTATTAACTGTTTGCTTTCAGACATTCTTCAAGTAATCTTCTTTTGTGTTCAGCAGAAGAAAGAAATTCATACAGGTTGAGGGTGAGTAAATGATGGCAGAATATTCATTTTTGGGAGAACTATCCCGTTAGCAGTGAAGCACTGAATAAATAATGAACGTGTGTGTCCCTCTATTATTGCTTATTTGTTTCTAGACTTTTAGGTCAGACGTTTATTTGGCTGGTTTCATAACCAGTTGTTTGCCCTGGGCCAAGACTCACATAAAGGTCTTAAATCTTGTGGCCCTCTAAACTCTTAACTGCTTTATCCAGCACGTCACTGAGTGCCAGAGGTAGATTAACACGGTCACTTCCTCTGTGTCCGTCAGATCAGCATGTCAACGCAATTCACTTCTCTGTAGAAGATGCTGCATGCCATCCACACAAACACATGTGCATAACAGTTTTACACTTCAAAAAAAAAAGTAAGTAGAAAATTAAAATGTAATAGCTATAAATATATATATATATATATATACATATATTGTAAAAAAGTAAATAGAAACACATTTAGGAGTAGTCATGATAAATGATAATTGTAACACTTATAAGTTAGTTAATGCATTAATAGCAATGAGCACATTCATGGCAGTACTTATTAATCTTTGTTAAAAAATATAACTGTTTATTGTTATTTCATGTTAGACACAGTGTTTGAATTAAATAATCCTTTAGTAAATGTTGAGATTAAACATAAACTGAGTTTAGATATACTTTTCATTGTCAATTTCTTGTAATTGTGTATAATTTATAGTTTTCTCATACAATTTGGCTTTTCCAGTAAATTAAATATTTCAATAATTATATAGGGAAAAAAAGTATCTTTACTTTCTAATGCTAAAGTATTTCACAACCCCTTTCTCTCTATAGGAAGGTATAAATGGTTCCTCCTGAGGCCTGGTACAGAGAGCGGCAGTGCAGAAAACAGTCGGCAGTAAGTAGCTTTCTGTAAAGCCTTAAAAGAGCATGAGGTGCTGGACGGCTAAGCCCTGAATCTGAACACTTACTCACCTCACAGTGACTCAAGAGTTTCTTTTCTCCCTTCTTCTATCTTTGCAGCTCTATCTGTTCGTCCCTCTGTCACCAGATGTTATTTAGGTCCACACGTCCAGGTTCAAGAGTTCATCTGGAGTCAGGTGATTGACAGGTGTATCAGACAATGATTTTAGAGGATAAAGCACACTCTTCAACAGTCTCTCAATTGTGTTGTTGTCCTCTTACGTATGTCCTACTGTGCACTACCTGTTGATGTGTAATGCTGGGTAATGAAGCAGGAGAGCAGTGGCAGCATTCAGCGTCTCCTTCAATGGCACTCCTGATCCAGCTTAGAGGAGGCGGGGTTAGACGCTGTGGGGGAGGGAAGGCTTGACACAAAGGTCCGGTGGTCACTTCAACAGTGGTACATGGCCACTAGTTTCCCGTTAAACGTTCATCGCCTTTGCAAACTAAACATGAAAAGGTCAAGCTTTTGTATCTATAAACAGATGCTGGGTGTGTCTGATTCACTGATTGTAAAGTTTAAATGGAAATGGCATGAATCCAGAATATGCAACACCCATAAATAACATTAAATACAGTGAAATCTCTCAAGGCCAAAGCCCTTTTAATCAGTCGGAAAAACATTTAATGTAAAAGCATCATTGATTCTTCCTGACATTTTTCTAATAAAAAAAGAAACAGCATCAGAAATATGTGAAAATTTAAGTAAATTACATTTTTAACTTTGAATGAAATTAATTGAATTTAATTATCTTTTTTATTTACTTACATCACTGGGCTCTCTCAGACCCAACATGAAAACATTAATTCAAATTCTATCATATTTAACTCACCTTCATGTTGCTGTGTCGAAACAAGACAAAACAAACAATAAATTACAATAGGATTTGAATGAGTTAGAATAGTGAAGCGCAAAAATCCTTGTACACAAAACAACTGCAGCAATATATATTTTTTATCTTTTATTTCAAAGTCATGCCACAAGTTGACAAAATACAAAAGAAACAAAGAAGTACTTCAAATAAGTATATCAAATAACCACAGTGTAACCCAGGAGACTTACACGCAAAATAAAACACATTTTAACAGAGAAAAGATACAGAAACCCTACAATCAGTAAAGATAATAGTATATGTCTGTGTCTGTTTGATTTTTGAACACAAGATTCAATGGCTAGATATAAAACAGTAAACAAATGAGTATAAAATGCTGATAAAAGATACTTGTTATAAAGATAATATCAGCTATGTTTCATATAATGATACCATGCAAGATATTTTGTGTATTCTGTTTATATATATATATATGTCGGTTTCAAGTTCAACATCAGCAGAAAAAATACAAGAGTATCACAAGCTCATTTTCTGGACATCTGACCTATGTCAAAAAATGACAAAGAGATTCACTCTCTCCATAAGCATTCACTAGTTATTAAGGCTGTACTCAATCAAGATGCCTAGAGAAAGTCCAACATGGCATGACAGTATTTGTGACGACGTGTTTGAAAGAAAAGAGGTTCACTCAGCCAAAGTACATGCAGCAGTCAAGGCCAGAGAGCCAGTAACATCACAGAGAGCAAATAACGGCCAGAAGAAACACTCAAGAACGTCATTCAGTATGAGCCGAAACAATGCCAGTGCTTTAGTTTAGACGATTGGAATTTCTGATTACAAGCAGTTAAAAGTCTCCACAGACATAATACATGTTGAGATTGTGAATATGCATGAGAGTGATATAGGCATCCTATGCAAATGTTTTTCCTTCATACATTGAATTACTGTAGCTGCGAAAAATTGGGTTGCTGCATCAATCCATAGTGTGTATAAATCCCGTTTGTAAACAAACACAAACCCACATGCAATGTTAGATTAGACTATCACATGGAAGCAGCATCAAGATCCACTCAACACAACATGGCAAAATTCCTCTATTTGATCTGAAGCATGCACCACTATCTGAGTGAACCAAGACCTTCTAAGACCATTTGAACGGTGTCGTTCTGCCATATGGCATTGGCCAGGGCCAAAGAAAATTATAATGAATTAAAGGGATAGTTCACTTTGAAATTAATTTTTGGTATGTTTTAGCTTACCTCAAGGGCATCCAAGATGTAGTTGTGTTTGTTTCAGCAAAATTTTTATATTTTTAGGTCAAGCCGTTCATGTCTGTCAGTCATATAATGGAGGTCTATGGGGTCCACCTCAAAGAGCATGCACAGAGAAGTCCAAATTAAACATGATTTAATGACTCATTAATGTAAGTACACATGGATGGCCTAAGACACGAAACGAGCGGTTTGTGTGAGAAAACGAATAGTTTTTATATAGATTTTACCTCTTGTGACCACAGCCACGTTCAAGTAATATGAGGGCGCGGGCGCTTTGTAGCTGTGGTTACAAGAGGTAAAAACAATATAAATACTGTTCGTTTTCTCACACAAACCGCTCGTTTCGTGTCTTAGGCTATCAATGTGTACTTATATTTACGAGTCATTGAATCATGTTTAATTTGGATTTTTCTGTGCATGCTCTTTGAGGTGGACCCCATAGACCTCAATTATATGACTGACAGACATGAACGGCTTGACCTTAAAATATCAAAATTCTGCTGAAACAAACACAACTACATCTTGGATGCACTTGAGGTAAGCTAAAACATATCAAAAATTCATTTCAAAGTGAACTATCCCTTTAAAGAAAACACACAAATAATTGATTGAAATATAAAGAAATCTTTACACAAGGCATTTGAACTTCAACGGTTCTTATTATATGCCATTGGCCACATATGTTATTTGGAAAAATAAACAGGAAATGCATATGGCTCCAACTGTACTGGCACATTGGCATCTTTCACATTAAAATCAAAATCTACAATGTAAGCTTTAGATGAAACAAACGAAAAGAAAAATGAAAGGTTTGTTGTCTGAAGAGAACCGGTAAACGGTTAAAGAGAAACTGACTAGATTTAAGGCTATTCATTAGTTTGTTTAGTCAGATTAAATGGTATTAAGTGTGTAATTTCTGCACACATAATCTAACTAAATTGCACAAATTCCAGAACATGACCCTCATTTGTCATTGGTCAGATAAACAGATAGCCCTGCCCCAAACTCACCCCATTGGTTAAGCCAATGCTGCTGGTTGGATCGCTCAAACAAACAGAGCAATATTTTGATAGCGCCACAGAACTAAAGGGTTAGACTTCATGGAAACAAACATGAAAAATGATTAAAAACTGCTGTCTCCATATCTAAAAGGCAAAAACAAGATGGCTAACTTAAAGCATACATGTCAAAATGTTGCTGTTTGAACTTGTACTTTCAATCAAACACCTCTCTGCTCAGCACAAACTGCTGTCTATTATCTAAATCAATCAGTCATAGAGGACAAAATGGAGATAAGTAAAATCCTTCAACAGACATGAAATTTTCCTTGCTAAATCCTGTTTAACCATTATAATCTGGCCTGTGGAGGCACAAATGTTGTAAAAGAATGACTGGGCTATTGTTGGGGATTTCCAATTCAGTCTGGTTGTATAAAAACTGAAATGTAATGGAGGTTAAAGAAAAAGCTTCTTTAATCCCTGAATAAGATCATTTTGTCTCTGGTGTGCCACACTGGCTAATCCAGTGGGATTCCTTGTCATCCAACATTGTTACTCTGATTGGCACTGCATTGTTCAAACCTAGTATTTAACACTGTTGGTGTTTCTCTTCTTTTTCTTGCTCATCTAAGTTTGAGTATAAATACTGGCTCAACTTTAAAAACATTACAAATTTTATAAACATTAGTCATTTTAACCTAATTTTGGAGATTCTTATGCTACATTTTAGACACAAAATAGTAAAAACTGCAAACAGGCTCATTGTAACTACTGCACCATTTGGCCTTCACATTTGTTTCATTGCGGAAGAATTTAAAGATTATTAAAAAAAAATAAATAACACAATGTAACAAAAACTCCTCAAAGGCAATAATAAATGAATTAACTTGAAGTGAAATTGGCGAAGATGATTTACGAAGGAATAAATCCTCAAATTGTCAACTTAACACTGCAGAAAACCCATTCTTAATCAGTGTTTTTGTCTTGTGTAGAATCATTTTAACATCCTTAAAACTTAAAACTGCAAAAAAAATAATTAAATCTTCTTCTCAGAAAATGTTTTTAATTATGTTTATTTTCTCTTACCACATTGGCAACTGCATTTATTTATTTTAATTCTAACAGAATTTAGTGAAGTTTATGCCTTGCCATTGTGGTTAAAAGAAGTTTTTCAGTGTCGCTGACATTCAAATCAGAGGATGCTAAAACATACCCAACCATGATAAAAGACTGATGTGGACTTATTTCTTTTTCCAAAACTCAGTTATAGTGACTGAAATTTTGGGATGAAGCATAAACAAGACATTGTAGTGCACAAAGAGTTCTGTAGCAGTCTCTGGTGGAACAGCACAACTAGCCATTGGAAAGGACACAAAGCTGGTGATGATATTCACCATGTGGTGTATTTCCTCATTTTCAATAGAAGTTGAGAGAAAAAAAAAAACGAGGATCTTCTCAAGTACAGAATGTTCGTTAATGCAATCGTGCAGCAGTTGTTGCGAATCTCAAACAATGGCACATGCTGTTTGGCAGGAGACTGACTAGAAAGTCATTAAGACACAGACAAATCCTTGTTTTACAGTCTCACGATCCTCAGAGCAAGAGTGAGGTAAACCCAGAGATATTTGTGGGTCCAAAGGCCTGCTCTTCATCCTTTGAGCACCGCTAGCACTGATAGAGTTTTCCCTTTGATTTAAACGTGCATTACCTTTTAATGGTCCTTAGGTTATATTTGAGGGCTAGTGGATCACACACACACACACACACACGCACACACACACAGGTGACCAGAAATCCATGAAATACAATCCATGATGTAACGGAGGCCAGCTAGTAGTTGCTGTGCAAGTAAACCTCACTCCTCTGATCTCAATAGGTGCTCTAGCAACAGACGCTAGGGGCTGCAGTCTTTAGCCTCCTTGTTAGAGCGCCCGAATCTCACGTTGAAGTAGTGGAGTTGAGTAGGACCCGGGTGGAGGGGTTACATACACAGCAGGACTCGACAGTAAGGACTGCCCAATGGCCCAGTGGATCGCTGACAGGTGGGCCAATTCTGCGTACTCATGAAAGTTTGTCATTTGAACATGTTTTTTAAGTCTTGCTAATTTAAACATTCGAGCGATCGTAAACCATTCAAGCACAATAATTATTTCAATGAATTACTTTAATTATTTAATAAAAATAAGGCTAAAATAAAAAAAGATTGCCTTGTCAGTAACTGAAAAAATACTAAACACGTGAGCTGAAATAAAATATCAAAATCAATAAATCAATAAAAATCGATAAAAATATAAAATTGATAAAAGTAAAAACTAAAATTTATAAAAAAATAAACTGAAATTAAAATGAAAACTAAAAATATAAAAGTATAAGATAATTACAAATATTTGTAGTACTATAATGGTATATAAATAACACTAAAATAAAGTCAATGGACTAAACACATTAACCCACCCCCTCTTTTGTTATGAATCGCTACAAATCAGGCTGCTGGATTCTTACGTTAGAAAAAGCATACAATCATAGCGATGACAAATTTAAAATATTGTTTTTAGCTGTCAAACTAAGACTAATTATTAGGACAAATGTCATCCTAAATTTAGCTTGTGATGTGGGACAAGACTTGTCAAATCAGGACTATTTGGTCACCCAAACACATACACACACACACAATATCAAATGCAGAACAAAGGTGAAATGCTCATCAAACCCCCCAGCATTTTTGTAATGCCAATCCATGTTTTCAGGCAGAAAATGGCATGGCAGATAGTTCGGGTGGGCTTTTAGTCCCATGAGTCCGGTGGTAAAAGTAGAACTTGCCTTTAAACTCCAGTAGGCTCCAATCCAGACTCCTGTTGCTAAGCGACTTGACCCGGAAAATCTGAAGAGTTGCCCGCTGCGGCCCACCGGTCACTAATCTTTCAGCTAAATGACAGCTGATCAGGTCTAGCTAAAGATCAAGGTCTTTGTAATCAGGTGGACCTCCTGAATGGGCACGTGTTGACACTGACTGGACATGTGATGACTGAATGCATGGAAGAGAGACAAGGGGGAAAAAGTGGATTTGAATCATTTCCCTGGGCTGGGCTGCATTCAGTGATCTGGCAGACGAGGCATGGTCGCTCATGTGACTAAGACTCCTTAAAGATCTAATTCTACCTTAGACCACCTCTTGACTAGGTGGTTTTAAATGTATTAAAAATTGATTCACAGAGAATTTACTCACTGTCATGTTATAAACCCATATACTGTTTTTTGTGGAACACAAAAACATTTTTTTTTATCTTTATGTAGCTATTTTTCACACAACATGCCGTCAAGCTCCAAACACCACAAAAGTGGTCCATACAACTTTTTCAAAGTCTTCTGAAGAGCTTTTTAAAAAAAAAAAAAAAAAATGAATTCATTATTCACCTATAATCTTCCCCTCCAGTGAACCGCCGAATTAAGCACCAATGGAAAACGGATCAATGAATCATGGATCAGTGGTTATTAAGTGAGAACTCAAGAACTGATTTGTGAACCAGATCAAATGGTTCACTGAAACGAACAGGCTCAAAAGATTAATGATTTGTGAATCAGAATGTACAAGGTTGTGTCAAAAATCACCCCCTATACCCTTAAAATCACCCCATATACCCTTAAACCTAATAAAGTGGACATTATCGAGTACACTCATTCAATCCCACAAAGCACCGCAATAACGAGTGTACAACAGATGTACGCTAAACAGCTAGAGAATACCCATAATGTACTTGTGCGTCAAATTAATTTCTGCGTCTTGCCATTTTGTGGATACAGCGTAATATCATACAGGTATAAATACATTTTTAATATATCATTATTAATTATTAAAGGTTTGTAACATATTCCATGAAGATACTGTAGATCTTTTTATCTTACTACTAAAGCTGCCGATTTCAGAAGGGGGCAATTTCAGGCACAGACCAAGTTCAATTCACTGATTACAAGTTACAAGATCACTGGAGCAGAATATTATCACTGAATAATGACTTCAATTTCAGTCTGTTCCACACATAAAGCTATCATATGGCTTCAAAAGACTCGTAATCTACTGTATGGATTACTGTGGTCACTACCAAGTACCAACTGTGAGGATTATACAAAACTGTCATTTGATCTATAGAAAACATAGCATTAAAGGGGTTTAGGACAACATGAAAGTGAATAAGGGTTCAGCTTTTTTTCAAGGGGTAAAAAAGAGGAAGAATGTATGAGTGATAAAGGCATTGAGGGTGAATGAAGAAACCAAGCTGAATGTGTGAAGTGGCGGGATGCATGAGGCTCAGGCTGCATTAAGTTTGTGATCAGATGTTGGTTAAAGTGGTGCAGGTGATCACCCGCACAGTGACCGTGCCTGGAAGGTTGTTGTCTTGGCGACTACCCTTGTCTTTAAGGTAGACTGTGTGCTGCTCTTGCCGGTCATTAGGGTCAGTAAAGAGGGTCACCTGACCCAGGAAGGTGTCAACAATCACATTCTTATTGTAGATCTGAGTTCGTCAAGGAGCAGTCAGAGGGGTTAAGCAGGAGAAACAGAGAAGAAAAGCAGAAATAAGGTAAGAGGAACAGATCAGGAGATCTGTAGCAGTTGGTGAAAAGGATTGAAGGAGGAAGAGAAGTAATTACATACTTCCAACTCACCTCGATGTGAATGCCTTCCTTTGGTTTTCTGCGGTAGAATATTCCCTTAATATCAAAACTAGGGCAGCGTGTGTCTTTGTACACGGGGGAGCGAACTTTTTCCCCCTCACAGGTTATGATCACATATGGGTCAGAGGCTAAAAAACATAAAATAAAAAAAGTGTTAGCAACACACTTTATATGACAGGATTCAGAACATACAGTTGCTGCCTCTACCACTGACACGCTGCTAAATATTTTCTTAATTAGTCATTTTTTTATAGTAAAAAATAATACAAGTAACTGTTTTCTATTTAAATAGAATATAATATATTCCTTTGATACATTTTCAGCATTATTACTCCAGTTTTCAGTGTCACATGATCCTTCAGAAATCATTCTAAAATGCTGATTTGCTGCTCAATAAACATTTCTTATCATCATCAATGTTGAAAAAAGTTGCTCCTGCTTAATATTTTGTGGAAATTGTGATACATTTTTTTTTAATCCTTGATGAATAGAAAGGTTCAAAGAACAGCATTTATTGAAACATTATTAAAAAAAATCTTAGTGACCCTAAACTTTTGAACGTTGGTGTATATTTATATTGCAAGTCTAGAATAAATGTATCTTGTTCTTTGGATGTTTGAGACAAAAATAATGATTAAGAAAATGATTTTTGCAGTGCACCATAAGGAAACAAATACAATGCCATGCATTGAATACAGACAAGTCGGAGATTGAAAAATAAATTAAAAAAGCACTTGCTCTGAACCCGAGTTCAGTTCCACCTAGTTTTCCCAGCAGGTCTTTTTTTAACATTACGGGATGTTTTCATCATCACTGTGAATTTCACCTGTTTACGAGTGTAGCTAGGAAACAATTAAGGAAGAGAAAACCCCAGTTCCCTTTCATTGTTTCGCTTAGAAGCCTATCAACTTCGAGTATTTACAAAACGAGCCAATGGCAAAGAAATGCCATGGGTCTATGGAATGGCATAGTGCAACTCCTCCCCACCTTGTGGGAATAAAACGAGGAAGCCGGCAGAATGCAGATATGTTTTCGCTTCGGAGCCAAGTTAATTTTTCGTTCCTTTAGCCATCTCTGATTCGTCAGCTTTCTACGAGACGAGCAAACTCTCCAGTGTTGGTGTGACGGCGTCACACCAACTGCTAATCTGTGCATGGTTTGCCAGTTGTTTCAACACTCAGTTTTTTCTCAAAAGAGCTTGCACGTGGCACGTCTTTTTAAAGATGCCTCGCCCGTGCACTTCTGGTTAAGGTCGACTTGTATCTGGCTCTGATGGGCACGAGCGCTGTCTAGCGTGTTTGGGCATTGATCATGCTAGAGCAGCGCTCGTGGATGACTCATGTTCTCTCTGTGGGAACATGACCATCGCAACACTACGAACGAGTGACCTCGCAAGAGTGAGAGCCCCCTCATCCACACCCCGATCCAGCGCCTGGAAAGGCTCTCTCCAAGCAAAGGTTGTCTCACTGAATAGTGGACGCCATTGCTTACCCGGAGTGTGGAATCCTCTTGGGCTCTAGCGAAAAAATAAAAAATCACTAAGAACATAAATATAAATGCAGAACCAGAGTGCTGAGGTGAAAGAAGCAAAAGCAAAAGACAGGCACAGACTGACACTAGACAATTTAATATTCTAGAGCACAAAGTTACACTGAAAACATGTTAAAAATAAGTCTTCACAAATGTCACTTTCACTATTCTGTGCTAGAACTAAAGTAAATGAGATACAGTGTGGCAGATTTAGACACTTCATTAGAATTAATGTTGTAACATGCTTACATTTCTATTTTCTATAAGTGGAAGGAGATGCTAGTGGCTGCTAATATCAGTACCTCCTGTGTAGAAGTCAGAGCGTGTCTTGTGGGAGATCAAGCGGTGCAGCTCTGTGTGCGGTCAAAAGAGATTTCTATGTGTAAAAGCTCCAGATTTATTAAGCAGCACAAAAATCTGAATCTGTAATGGGTTACAGGAATAATTCATCATTTACAGTCTGTACTCAATGATAACAGAAAACATTTTTTGGGTGAACTAGCCTTTAAAATTGTACATGACTGCAGTTTATAGAGCACTTGTTTCAGGGTCTATGGGGAGAATCAACTATGAAAATTGTTATTAGTATTATCACATTCAAATGCAAGAGCATCAATGGAATCCAGAAGCAAGACCTTTTATTAAGAAGAAAAGTCATAAATGCAACTTTTATCAAGGTAGATTAATAGTGTTGTTCATCAGCTATTGATATATTAATATACAATTCCTCTAAAACCCACACTTATGAGGCCCTTTTGCACCGGAGAAACGTTTTCATAGTTCGTATGTCTATTGGCAGAGATATCCACTTTTTGGCGAGGACACCAAGGACATTAAAAACTGCAGCCGCTAGCATCAGTCGCACAGCTCTTACTGACCTACGTCTGTTACATTCACCCCCCTAAACCTCACTCCCATCCCGGTCACAGCACCAAATGTAACCGGACCTACTCTGCCCTATTCGAACTGGTGTCTCCGGTGTGAGAGATGGCGCTAACAAGGACGCTAAAGACAGTCACAGTCACTAATGTCAGTTGCTAGCGCTACTCTTTAACCCAGGGGAGTTTACACACATAGTTCTTACTGGCCTACATCCATTACACTCAACCCCTCTTGGGTCACGGCACCAAATGTAACCGGCCCTACTCAACCCACTCCAAGCAGGATTCGAACTAGGGTCTCTGGCGTAGGAGGCGCGCGCTAACAATGATGCTAAAGACCACAGTCACTAGGGTCACTCGCTAGTAGTATACTCACTCGCTAGTTTATAAATAAATTAATATATATATATGAAGAAATAGTACGCATACCTCCATTGGCATCTTGGCCCTGCAAGCCGTCGGCACTTAACACATGCACCTGGGTGACCAGCTGAGGGTAGCCGCAAATCCCAGTCCAGCATGTCTGAGGAGGCTCGTCCAGTGTTAATTCTCTGAGGAAACACAAGCAAGAATGATTTGAGCCTTTCTGGCTAAGTACCAGTGTTGTTCTTAGGGATGCTACCGAAATTTCAGCTACCAAAAAATTTCGTCCGATTTTCAGTTTCGGGCCGAAATGGTTTTGGAGAGCAAAAATCAGTGAGTGAAACAGATGTTCAATTAGCACGTCTCCGATGGCACATTTTGACTGTGTTCAGTGTCTATTTCGCACACACCACGTGGATAAGCTACAACAGTTAAACACGTCAGCTGTGTTGACACTAGCTGTGGATTGACAATATTCATTTCTAGATTTTAATTGGTAATGATATGGTTTCTTATAATAAATATCGTTTTTGAACTAGGAAAAGACGTCAAAACAGCTTCTAGGCTATACATTGTCCCTTTATGTTACATTTACAGTTGATTTAGTTACATCAAGTAAGTAATTCAATGTCCATTAACTCATTAGTTAGCTATAAAAAATAACACCATGTAAATAACACCTATATGCACTCAATTACATATCCATTATATTTTTACTTAACCGTTAGTGATGGCGACTTCATTATTTAATGTATGTTTGTTATAAAATACAAAATGTTTTTGTTAAACTTTTACTTGACTGTTGATTATTAAATACATTTGATTATTGACATTTTCATTTTCCAAAAATTGTAATTAATCAAAAAGTCTAATATTAATAGAATTATACAAAAAAAGGAAAATAAAAAAGTAACTTCGCATCCTGAATTTTTCCATTTCGGCCCAGAATTGAAATTTTGCTTTATCACTAAATATAATAGAATATTAAAAATAGTAAAATAACACTGCCAGGTACATGTCCACCATGTATTACATATTCCAACTGTAACTGTACTAAAAAAACAAGAATATAGCTAGGGTTAAACAGGACAATGCAGTGCAAGTTGATTTTCTCAGAAAACTAATTTACTTGCAGTCTGAAGGCACATCAGTGAAGACTCTGAGCAGGAACTCTCCTTGCTGACCAGGGTCAAAGGTTGTGGGGATGATGACGTAACGCCCCTCCTTCAGCTCTTTCCTCAGAAAGACGCAGCGAGAGTTGATGTAGATCGACCCTGCGACCTTTTGCTGAGCTGTGTGCATTCTGTATTTTCTGTTCAACTCCACCTAGTGGTTGGAAAGAGGCTTAATGAAGACAGAAATATTACATGGACAGATAAAATACCATTTTTATTTATTATTTATTTTCTTATAGCATTGTCTTTAGTCTTGTATACAATATGACAGGCAGACGTGAAGGCTTGTATTGTGCTGCAATGTGAAATAAAGATATTTATGTGTGCATTTAATTCTGTACCCTATGGATGTCAAATCCAATGGCCAGGTTTTCGCCTTTGCCCTCCTTGGGAGTAGCTCTGCGTTCCTTTTGCTGCAGGCAGATCAGCACCTCATCTTCCACTTTTCTCACATCAAAAACATACTGTGGGCAGAAACATGCAATATCTCACTCCAATGAAACCCGCAAGCTTTAAATGCCTCCAGGACAAGAACAACATTTTACAAGGCACATTCCCACAGGCACTCTGACCTGTGGGTTTTGAAGAAAAGTGGCTTTATGGTTAATGCAGCCTCCGGAGCGGTTGCGGAGCGGGTCGTCTCGGTGGGTCCAGGAGCCCCTCATCACCTCCTCCTCCCAGGTCTTATGAATGCTCAAGTAAGATGTGTTTATCAGGCGACACAGGATCAGGTCGGTGAAGTAGTGACAGAAATCCTCAAAGTTCATCCTGGTGATGCAGTTTATAGCCAGCAAGGGAAGTGAAGTTTATGATAACTGGATAATTTAGGTGTTTTTAGATGCAGTGGTGTGCAACTGTCCTAAACCTGGGATTCTTGAGATTTCTCTAATAAAATCAGATTTTAAAGCAAAAGGGCAAAATATTTATATAATGGATCAAGATTAATAAATGCTGTAAAACATTGTTCATTGTTAGTACAGGATACCTAATGGAGTAACAAATGTTAATGAGTTTAACCATATTGTAAAATGTTAAAAAAATTAATTTAATATAATATAACACTCAAAAAAACGTATATTTATAAATAAATTACTATTGATCTAGATGAATAAATTCTGTAAAAAATGTACTTATTGTTAGTACATGATCCCTAATGGAGTAATGAATGTTAATGAATTTAACCTTATTGTAAAATGTTAAAAAATATAATATAATATAATATATTATATTATAATAAACACTCTACAATAGTATAGAATCTAGAATAATGCTGTAAAAAAATGTTCACTGTTAGTAAATGACACCTAATGAAGTAATGAATGTTAATGAGTTTAACCTTATTGTAAAGTGTTAAAAATAATATAATAAATAGTTTATTATAATAAACAATGGTCTCAACTTTTGGAACCCATCTGATCAGAGACAGTGATCTAGACCGATCTAGAAGGTAAGATCAGAGCAAGCCTCACCAAAACTCTCCATCATCCTGAACAGTGACGCCCAGTTTCTCTCTCTCACTCTTGCTCACTTTCTTCCACTCCTCTGAGCTACAAAACAGACCAGTGATTACTCGCCGTATACCAAACTGTGAGAAATAAACATACAGTACACACACGACAGCATATACACAGCCTGTGTCCATAACCATCAACTAAGATTTTCTAGGATGCTGTGAAAAAAATAGAGCACTTCACCAAGTATGGTATTTCTAATCAAGCCCTGAATAAATAATTCATCAAGCAGAAATATTAAGAAAGATTACTTTCACCTCAATAAGATTCTTCTGGCTCCCCAGTAAATAATTCAGAGGCCAATATAAGTCTGCCTGTTGTAGCACTTGAACAAAGAGTGATTGTCAAGATTTTCCTCTCTCCAATTACACAGCCAGTGTTGGGGATGTTACTTTTAAAAAGTAGTGTATTTCAATATTGGTGAAAATATCTGAATTTGCTTCAGAGTTATAGACATTTATGTGAAAAAACAAGTCAAAACAAGACTGACAGGTGACTTTGATAGAATTTTACTACCCCTTCTATTTTGACCTTTGGACATTTAAATATAGCCAGTGACCTATGGTTCCAAACTTCTGACAGTGGTTTCGTCTCGATCAGACTAGCGTTTTCGAAGATATCCGCAAATGTTTTTTAAGCACTAAATTACAATGCTTCACAAACCAAATGGCAAGGCCTGTCTAGCATCGCTGGACTCGGCAAGGATTCAGGAGTCTAATGGTATGACTCCCGTGAAAATAAGTCAACCACAGCCAGAGTTATAAGCATTTGAATATTTTATTTTACCACTAGGTGGCGGTGTTTCAAAACTTCCCAGGCCATCGTACTGATGACCCATACCGAGTTTCGTATCAATACGTTCATGCGTTCAGAAAATACAGCCTATTAGCACATAATTCAAAATGGCCAACAGCCAAAATTTCCAAAATTGCATATAAGTCGACTCGGCATGACGCCCAGAATCTAACGAGACCACTTTTATGATTTGGACAAACCGATCAAAAGTTCTGAGCAAAATTAGCCATTTTTCATATCTCCGGACCAGTAGGTGGCGCTGCGTGAAAACGCAGCATATAGCCTCAGGTTATGCTTGTGATGACATGTACCAAGTTTGGTCTGAATACGATTAAGCGTTACGGAGATAGAGCCTCGCAAAAGTAGTTTTTTCAGACAATTCAAAATGGCGTATATTTATGACGCAAAATGACATCATAGGATGAGATCGAATCGGCATGAGCTCAGACTTTTGTTGATAAGCCTCACGGTTCAAAAGTTATTAGCATAATTTGAGTGAAACTTTGGACAGGTGGTGGCGCTAGAGGCAATGAGTTAGAGACACCAAAATTAGTGTATTTATTATTGAGACTGTCCTCTATCAGAATATCATACCAAAACAACTTTCCCGCAAACGGTTCTATGGGTTGCCATAGACGCCCAGACGGAGAAGAATGATAATAATAAGAACCGGAACAGATATAATAGGGGCCTCCGCACCTTCGGTGCTTGGAAACAATTAAAAATGAAAAGAAATAGGCTACTCTCTGTCAAATGACGAGATCGCTGTCAAATCTGTCCCTGGGAAAAGAAACATTTCGCTGAATTGAAAAAGGAACTACATTTTCGCGCTACACTACTTTTTACCCGAAAAAGTAGATACGTTACTGTAATGCGTTGCACACAACACTGTACACAGCCCCATTTTAATAATATGCTCTTCGCTGCAGTGGTGGATATTTAGGGTAGGTGTCAAACATGTGATAACACAGTTATTTAAATGAAAGGAGGTGGATGTCTAAACACCCTCAAACCTCTGCGTTTCAATTACAGCCGCTTGCTATTTTTTTTACCAGCCTGCCTTGCTTGATTTCTCAATATCACACCAGTCAGCGATAAGAATAGACACTCTGGCTATGTGTTATTTATAATAAAACCATCTCAGGAGGAGGGAGAGAAATGGTTTTCTCTAGTCTCTGAGGATGTATAGCACAACACTGCAAAAAGAGCAGAAAAGGCAAAAAAGACAAATCATTTCTGTATATGTTTGCACTGTTTTTGTAGCGATTATTTAGAATTGACTGTTGGGAAGATGTGCAAGAAGTGTCTGAATACAATGCCACATCGTAAAACTTTTTGCTCTGAAACATCAGCTTTGGAACTAATGTGGGAAATTTGGGTTTGAGTCTGGCTTGCAACTTATCTCTCAACATTTTTTGTCATAAAAATGGCAATAGAAAAAAAGCCATTGTTGATTATTACGCCATTGAGTCCCAAACTTTATGTCAGCCTTGACTAACAACATTTACTTGAAATTCCCCCTGAGATTTTATGTTAATATTTCAATAATTTTACACTTTACATTTATGTTCTTGGTTCTCTGATGTTGGTTAATCGTCCCATGAAACACAGGTAAACAAATAAAAAAAAGTATTTAATTTTTTTTTATTAATTCAATAATTAATTAATCAATCAATTATAAGCTTTACGTAAACTCACAAACTTGCAAGGGTTTCATGAACCACAGTTTGGGAAACCTACTATACAATATGTTCTAGATGCTATACGACCTCCAATCCAGGAGGGGGCAGTCTCACCTGTCACTCCAGGGTCCACTCCACTCCTTCTCGCCCCACGGGTTCCTCATGCGGATCATTTGTAGCTTTTCTGACTTGAAATACGCCAGAAGGCCATGTCCCAGTCGAACCTTGCGAACGTCGGTCACCGCATATGCGTGTCCTTTCACTAACCCACATTCCAGTCTTGCCTCCATGTCCTCTATTGTGGTTGCCTGAACACCGAAGGTCAAATTTCAGTTAGTTTGCTGAACACCTGACATCATGAAGTCTATCTTAAAGCATAAACATTGTTATCCTTGATTAGAATGCAAGCACAATCACTGTGTGTGAATTATCGATTATAAAAACATGGGCGTTATTTCATGGTACAGTGAAGAATAGTGATGTTAATCAGTAGGAGACAAGCCACGCACATTTATTACACTCCAATGAGCAGAGGACTTGCTGTGCAAATGAAGCTGACAATAATGTACAGGTGTGTAAGCTCCACGTGACATGAATCAATTGTCGACATTATCAAGACTAGGTTGGAAGGACGGACGGAGAGTGACATGGAAGGACTATGTTGCGTATAAAAAGGAGCATTTTACATAAATGCAAACAGCCATTTTCTCCTGCACATTTGAACAAAAGCCCTGAAAATAACATAAAACTTGATAAAGTATTTTGAAGGCCGATACTGATATAAATATTTTTGGGTTCTAAAATCCGATATATCGGCCGATATTTTATTTATTTATTTATTTATTTTAAACTGGACATGATAGTCACAAATTTTGTCATGCTTATTTGAGTTGAGATGAACTGATGGGGATGTTCTTTTAATTGTTATTCAAGCAATGTATGTATCGTGACCAACTCAACGAGTGTTGCCAACAGGAACGGTGTAGAGTGCCCTCTGGTGGACAAACTATACAACTCCAACACTCATGACAAGGTTTAAGCGTGTTTCGTCTGTTTTTATTTTATTTTTGAAATATTCATTTATCGCCCATTATAACTGCCAATACTGATAGTTTGGAAAATAGCTAATATCGGCCGATAATATCGGTCTGCCGATATATCGGTCTGGCTCTATTATGAACACCAGACAATCTGCTTAAATGACAACCCTGTCTGGTTTAAATTGATTCCTAATATATATATAAAATGAATCTATGAAGATGAAGTTTCACAGACCATTGGTAAGCAAGTCACACACAATTAGAGATTTCTTTGACTTTGAGAAAGTATACTTTTATGAAAGAAAATACACAAGAACAGAAAAAATGACGGATGGCTAGAATAATAGATGGATGAGTGTCAGAATACAAATATTGATGGTCTGATTCAATGTAAACTAATACATAGGACTTACTATACTAACCACAGATTGTCCAAGTTCTACCCCAATGTTGCAGATACCTGTAATAGGTGTGCAACCAATCACCTGCAGACTTTATCCATGTGTTTTGGTCATGTTCAAAGCTAGCAGACTTTTGGTTTACAATATTTGACACTCTTTTTGGGGGGGGTTAAAAAATGTGAGAACTGTTTCATATTTATCAGTACTGTTTAACATTGGGTACACATTGTTGTATGATTTGTGCTCAATAAAACATATGAAGAGTTCAGATGCAAAAGCCTCTAAATGCCATTTGAAATTTTCTTCTAAAATGATCATTTTTATCAAGCTTGTATATTTAAGTTCAGTAATTTCACCTAAATGGCAATGAAGATTACCTATTAATTGTCATTTAAGCGAAATTACTGAACTTAAATATACAAGCTTGATAAAAATGGTCATTTTAGAAGAAAATTTCAAATGGCATTTAGAGGCTTTTGCATCTGAACTCTTCATATATACTGTATAAAAAAAATCTTGACAAACGTGAGACACATGAGACAATAACATGTACAAAATGCGCTCTGTACTTCCAATGTATTAACATGGGGATAAATATAATAAAATGTATGAATAAATAAATTTTATATAAATACAATATACAACAACAACAACAGCAAAAACAATAAAAAATAAAAAAAATAAAATTAAATGTAAATATAGTCAGACTTGTTCAGATTATATTGCAAGTTTGTATCTCTCACCCTGATAGAGCAGCTGATAAGGCCATCTCGATTATGGACCTTGAGCACTCTTTCAAAGAGCTGGTTTCTGCCGATTTCATCCTGAGCAAACTGGCCCTCCAGAAGGTCCATAGGTTCTGACACGCCACCAGTAAAGTCCACTAGGGCATCGGCCGTGTTCCCACCATCCAAGGCTTCATAGCAACCATAAACTCTTAATTGGTATAGAGAAAGAATTTAACAACACTGTCATCACACTTTAATGTTTATCTCTGTATATATTGTTTATCTCTGTATAACTGCTTACTTGGCATAGGCTTTTTCCACAAGGGCACTCCAGAACTCATTGCTATCATTTGAATGGCAGTACACCAGCTGGTTGTCCACTGTGGGGAGACGGTCATCGATCACCACGTCCACCCAATCCCCAAACCGCCAGAAACGGAAGTGGAATATTCCTGCATAAGAGTCTTCCTTCTCTGGATCCCATTCCTGCTCCTTCCAGTCTGGAATAACCTTGAAAGACACGAAAGTGACATGTAGTGCTTACTAAAAGTGGTGACAAATCACAGACCTATGTAGTGTAGTTATTATTATTTATAAACTATTATAGTATTTATTTATCATTTATATGTGCTTTTATTTTTATATTTACAGTTTTCATTTTAATTTTAGTTAAGTCTTAGTAATTTAAGTCTTAGTAAATGTGTTATGTGCTTTTGTCATTTTTATATTTTTTCTTAATTTTTATATTTTTATATAAAATTATATTTTTATATAAAATATTTTTTTTTAAATAATTTTTCTTAGTAATAGTTTTAGTGTGCTTTTTTTAGGTGTGCTAAATATATTTGCAGACTTGAATCATTTTAATTTTAATCAGAGGGATTGACGAACAAATATTGACTAATTTAAACTATATTTTCATCAAAAGAAAAAAAATATGACAACAACACCAAAAAACTGTATAAAAATGAACACTAATCCAGATGAATTTCCAATATTGTTGCAGTGTAATATTCAATGGATCATTGCGTATCACTTTAAATGTTCATAAATGCAATGTTAAATGTCTCTTAAATGTTAAAGTCTATTGTGGGTAGGACACCAGGGTGATTTGGAGGCTGTATAGCAGAACCACGTCTCTTTCACCTCTGGGACAGAACAGAGATTAGATTTCAAGTACACCTCTGTGGTAATTGTTCCAAGAGAAGCAGGTCTATTATCTGGACACTGTGATACTGACTGCAGTTGAAGTGCACAGTCCTGTTAACCACTAACAGAATCAGCTCCTGTTCCAGGTAAACTTTATGGACATGTGAATGTGAAACAAACACACATGTAGCAAACACAGATGTCTCAAATTCCCTCTTGAACCCGGCATAGCTGTTGCCGAGAGCAACAAATATCTAAACAAAAAATCCCAGAGTGAAATAAGTTGGTTTCAGAGCGCAAAGGCTCATTGTGGCACTTACGGCAGAAGACATCAGCAGAGAGCCGAGGAGGTCACAACAAGCCTAATTTGGCTAGGCAAGAAAAGATAAAGAAAAAAAAAACAAGGAGAAGAAATTTGCAGTCAGCTTTCAAAACATCTTCACAAGGAACATGTCTCTTGAGTTGATATTCAACCCTGATATACAGCTGACAGAGATCATGAGTCTGCGCGTACAGTCTCTGCAACAGCGGGGACAGAAACGCCAGGACGGAGAGCGTCTACTGAGGTCCAGTGAGCGCGTCTACCGCCTGGACTTCTCCGAACAGGCCCTGCATTTCACCCGCTGGAACATCCGCATGTCCACCCCTGGCCGCCTCAACATCATTGCCACCTCTCAGCTCTGGACGCCCGACCTCACCTATCTCATGACCCGCCAGCTCCTCGAACCGACAGGGCTCTTCTGGAAAAGCGCAGACGACGATCTCATCCAATGCTATGAGGCTGATGCCCAGGAGTTCGGCGAGAGGATAGCCGAGCTGGCCAAAGTCCGTAAGGTGATGTATTTCCTGTTTGCTTTTGAAGACGGCTTGACTCCGGAGAGCATCGACTGCTCAATTGAATTCCAGATCTCCAAGTGAAGGGTACGACAGCTTTATCGGTGTGCTTAACCTAGACCTAGTACTTTAAGTAGTTATAACATGATGTACCTAAACACCTATAAAGTTATGACAAAGCCGTGAACATTTTATGCAATGTGATGAGCTGTATCTGTGTGATTGATTGTTCATTTTTAGCTGTTTTTGTGACTGTGATGAGACTGTAATGGAGTTAACCCACAATAAATCACACTAATAATTCAAGAAAATCTAAATTATTCATGAATAAAAGTAAAACTTGTGCTTTTAGTAGTCGTAGTCATTAATCCATTGAATAATTGATGCAAATAACTTTACTGGGTTATGAGTGTCCTTGAGCAGTGGTTCTCAATCTTTTTAACTCCAAGGCACCCCAATTTCAGCAACAATATTCGAAAGCCACATGACTTTTCCAGTTGTTCATGATTTCCTGGATAAGGATTAACTTAAAGGGATACTCCACTTTTTTTGGAAATAGGCTCATTTTACCACTCCCCCAGAGTTAAACAGTTGAGTTTCACCGTTTTCAAATCCATTCAGCCGATTTTCTGACATTTAGAAGAATATCAGTAACAAGACCGTTTCTGGTCTCATTGACTTCCATAGTAGGAAAAAAATATACTATGGAAGTCAATGAGACCAGAAACTGTCTGGTTACTGATATTCTTCTAAATATAAAAAAAAATCGTCTGAATACATCCGAAAACGGTAAAACCCAACAGTTTAACTCTGGGGGAGTGGTAAAATGAGCCTATTTCCAAAAAAAGTGGAGTATCCCTTTAAGGATAATAATTTCCAATTTCCAGATTTAGAAATGACACTTTTATAATGAAACAACCTGAGGTTTTTTCTAGACTGTGGTAATACTGGTTCTTTAAAGAAGAAAGTTGAGGGTGTGAATTAAATTTGAGTTGTTTTGGTTTACTTCGAATGCTTGTTTTGTCTTGTTTTCAATTATTTTAAGTTATCTTGTGGCCACCTTGGAAGTTTGCTGAGGCCCCCTGGTTGCGAGCCACTGCCCTTGAGGATGTATCCATGCTGAGCGCATGTGATTGGGTGGGATAAAAGGTTACTGCAAAGACACATTGCATAGATAGTATCACACACTCTCTCATTTATCAATGCCCGACCCTGTCAGGAAAACAAATGTCAGGACAGGGGAGAGGAGTCCCATTGGAAAGCCCCATAGGTCATCTCCTTCATGGTGATGTGTTTCTAGGGGAGAGGAAATGTTTCCCCAGGCAGGAGAAAACACCTCACACCCTGGGGAGTATGCAGGGAGACTGAAACTTAACATTTATGACTAATTAACAGCTCAGAAAACGATAGCACTCTTTACCTGTCTACCACCACCAAAGCTACAAACAGAAACTGAGATACAGTTACAGTAGTACTGGCTGGGACTACAAGGTTTGTGTGTGTGTGTACATTCATGAATCCACAGGTGAGCAGATCTCTCCCATGTTTAACCATCATCAGGTAATGGTTTCTAATAGAGCAAACAGCTCCCATGGCAGCCTATAACTTACAGCTGCTAAAAGAGCTCATAGAGACTGTTTTACTTACAGCTTAACACACTCAATATATAAGATATCAAATCGATATTTTGACAGACAAGGCTTGACATCACCTCCTGCCAAATGCGGGTGTATTTCAGCAGTGGTGTGTAACACAGTCAGTCCTTCCAGCCAGATTAGCGAGTTTAATTTTATATGTAATATATACATTTTTCAATTCGAGTCTTTAAAAAAGGCATCTGAAATAATAAATGTAAAATAAATAAAAGTGCAATGTAGTGTTGTCAACAATATTGATTTTTCTATACATATCGATACTGAAATATCTGAAACGCTTCCAATACTAATTTTCCGCAGAATAAATACACGATACCAGCAGCACTTTCTCGCTCTCTTAATGATCTCCCTGAAAGTGAGTTGACACACAAACCCGCCTCTCCTCACTCACTCACTCACTCATTTGCTCCGGATGAATATTGTTGGTGAGTTAATTTTCCCTGCTTATTGTGCTTAAACAGTGAAATTGTGGCCAGTGAAAATGCTGAGTGGCTAATAACTTTGGAAAACCACTATCCACAGTGGCTGGTGAGCAAAAAATGTCAAGCACTGCTGACAAAACAAGCAGGTTTTAATCCGTCAATGCAGGTCTAATGGGAAACCTATGCAGGCGTACAGTATCAAAGGAAAAGTGATTTGCGTAAGCAAAAACCTACTATCATTTTGTGCTTGCTGAGCAAAACATGATTCTATTGGGAATCCCATTTAGCCACAAATGACATTATGATATAAATATAATACATTCTTTAATTCTATACATTATTATATGATTCTATAACTTTTCAAGAATTATAATATATATATAAATTTTGATTTCGAATCATAAATACAAAAATTAAAATAATAATAAATAGTTTATACAAGAATTCATATAATATATAAAATGTAATGATACATACAAAACAATATAAGATTAAATATTATTAATAATATCAAGTAAAAAGTGAATCAAAACTTTAAATATCATTATAGGATTTTATTAAAAATCCATAAATTAATTATCCACAATATATTTGTCTATGTAATTTATTTATTATTAGATTGACTGACATATACAATATGATTTAAAATTTTGGTTGCCAAGCAAAATAATAATAACAAAAATTACATTACAATTACATACATTATTTTTTAATAACTATTATTTACTTATCATATAATCTAACATATTGATTTTATTTTATTTTTTAAATGGCCTCCATATTCAAGGATACTCTCCTTATCTTGCAAATGAATCAATGTTGAGTATTTCAACACAATTATCTCACAGTTGCACTTCCATACTGAAAACCAGTGGACATTCCAAGACAAATTCCATTTTAAATGCTGTTACTTCCTTTAGCTCTGATTCAAGAAATCTCTAGCTTTTTCACATATATTTTGGTATCTCTGGACTTTTACCGTCTCCGCGAGCAAGGTTGCAGCTTAGAGGAAACATACTGTAATGTTCATACACACGTTTACACTCTCCGCTTACTTACTTTCTGCCACAGAGACTCTCTAGAAGCCAAGCTGGTGCAGGCTGCCACAAACCAGCAGTTTCCCAGCTGCCCTTGGTGCAGATCATGGGCACTGATCCCATCCACAAACAAGTGAGGATCATCGCACAGCTCCTGATGGAGAAACAGACACAAAGAGAGAGAGAAATAAATTGGTGAGACGAAGAAGAAAAAAAAAATTGCGTGAATAGCAAACATGCACCCAGGGTAAAAAAGATATATTTTAAGAAAGACTGCAAAAACCATGGGCCAGATTTACTAAACAGGGCAAATTTGCGTAAGAGTGCAAAACCTTCTGCGCATTATCTACTGGCAAATGAAAGAACACAGACACAGTGGGATCATTTCCATAATGACCAACGCAATCCACCAAGAGCCATGCCTTTTTTTGGTCGTTAAATAATGGTGCAAATACCAGTAAATTGACAAGTGCGAACCTTAGTAAATCACCTTACATGATTCATTTAAATACTCTCCTCCCATACATTTTGCATCTGAAAAGGAAACTCCTACAGTACAAATGCACATGAAATAAGGTCAGCTGCAAAAATATCCTTGTCCAAGCCTTTTTAGCATTAATTTTTCACTGTGTGTCTTTAGTAAATCCTGACAGCATTTTTTTAACACCAAAAGAGGGTTTTAAATCTGTTCTAAATCTGGCCCCTTGTCTAAAAACATTGCACTTTGTCTAATAAATGAAGAGTTCAGATGCAAAAGCCTCTAAGTGCCATTTGAAATGTTGTTCTAGAATGACCATTTTTATCAAGCTTGTGTATTTAAGTTCAGTAATTTCACATAACTGACAATTAATAGGTAACCTTCATTGCCATTTAAGTGAAATTACTGAACTTAAATACACAAGCTTGATAAAAATTATCATTTTAGAAGAAAATTTCAAATGGCACTTAGAGACTTTTGCATCTGAACTCTTCAAATACAGTTAATTTCACTTCATTTTGATTGACGAGAAGTGAAAACATAAAAAGTACTTGAAAAAGACCGAAGCAGGGCACAGGGTCTTTAATTAATTTAATAATAGTTATGAATGTAGATGAAGTAGTGCAGTGCTGTGCTGAAAGCTGTTATAAATCAAATGAGTTTTGCTGTGACAGCATCCAGCACACCTCTGCAGAGACCTCGTCACAACCACACATAGCCCAGGAGTAAGTGAGATTTGTAGTGACCTACAAGTCTTTACTTTTTGGTCCCTTTAAACAGCTGACATACACTGGGCACAATGACAGCAGCAGAGGGACGTAGCAACTCACAGACTCATTCTGCCTCCGTGTCGAAGATCTCTCCGAGGAGCCGCCACAAATGAGCCCTGGTAAAAGACTAAATGCTTTAATAAGCACCTAACAAACCTCTAATACCTTTTAAAAGCTGATTCTTCAGACAGACAGATAGAAAGCCATTTTTAGCTGTTTTAACTAATAGAATGAATAAATGAATGAATGTACTACTAGAACAGTGTGTTTTTTTCCCGCCCAGTTGTCATGTCATATCTCGCCTAGGAAGCCAGGATTCCCTAAAAATGAATATGAGCATGACCCCTCTACCCGTTTGTTTGTCCTCTGCAGGTATAAAATAAATGTTCTCACAGTCCAAGTTCTCACTTTCAAAACACTCATTTGTCTTTCACATTGTGCTATCCGAAATCATCTTCACAGCTCAGCAGGCGAGGACTCTCCTCGCTATCCGACCGCAACACATCCAGCCCAGCACTCACACCAGCAACATTTCATTCTTTCAGCGCTGGGCTTCTCTCACCTCTTCAATAACACCTGCAAACCACTAGAGATGAGACATGTCATCATGCCATGGTGTGTGAGAACGAAGTGCAAAGGCAAAACATATACACACCAGACACATTTCTCTATTTCAGAGCCAATAAATCCAGACGGGCGACACAGAATCTCTGTTTTTGTTTGTGGCTTGATCACAGTGCATGACTGATTTTCCATCAGACCCTCTGATATTATCACTCTGTCATTACAGAATGTTATTCAGTCAAAGCTTGATTCAAACAGACAGGAATACAAATTCGGCTTGGTGCGGTGAGTTGGTTCAAGCCACTGTCGTCCCTCTAAAAGCGATGTTAGGTCATTTTGAGTTTCATTGATCTGAATAAATATCAATCCATCATGACGTGATTAATTGCTGCCTTCTCATTTCTGACAGTTCCTTGGGATTCAGATTTTTGATCAACAACCAGTGAGCAGCAACGAATCTAATAAATCTGTTTAAAACCTTCAAAAGGGCTCTGACTTCAGATTAATCAATAAAACACTTGTCTAATACACGCCAGTTGAGTGTGTTTGAGCAGAAAAAAACACCATGGAAAAGAGACATAGCTAAACAAAAACCATCAAGAAAAGTAAATCAAATGAGCTGCCTTGCTGTCTACTTTCTACACAAACAGTTATCTAAGGCTGAATCCAAACTGAAATAGTCTAAAAATGTCATATCTTGTTTTATAAGCATTGTTTACAGTACATTGGCACTGCAGTAAATACAGCTGTTCACTCTGGCATTAGCATGTTGCTAAGCTAATGCCATCTAAACAGTAATGAAATCATGCTTTGATGATTATGAAATCAACTGCTTTCATCTATTTTTTTCAGTATTTAATGATTTTTTGCCCTCGACATTTCGTGAGCTTAGAATTATAAGGTTCTATCTCCGTTTAGGGTAGTTCTCAGATATTAAGCATCAAAGTTTTTACATCCCAGCTGGCAAAATCTTTTTTTTTTTTTTTTTTTTTTACAAAAATAACACTACACAGGTATTAATAAACACCAACTGGATCAGATTATGTCAAAAACTCAATTTCGACCAAAAGTGGAGATATAACCTTATAATTCTAAGCTTGTTTTTACATGAACATTTTGGGACAGTCATTTTCACCAATCTCATCCATACGTTAACAAAGTTCATTTGTCCAAAAATCTTTGAAGGCAATAAACTGATGCTGACTACAATTTTGTTATTGTTAACTAATACTAAAACTATCAAAAAAGAAAAATCTAGAATGTAATTTCCCTTTTTTTTTCAAAAGGTAGCTCACTAGTTACCCCCAGACAGGCCGAGACAACACCATTTTTCTCTAGTGTGCAATACATCAATCTTTATTCGACGAGCATTTAGTCTTTTCAGTTTTTTGCGATTTCCTAAAAAGCCTGAAAATAGACATAATATCTAAAAATCCTTCACAAGTCCATTGTCTCCCCCGTTCACTCATGGAACAAAGGACCCTGAGACAAAGACACTGAAAGAGAGAAAGAAAAGACATTGTTTGTGTGTGAATGCTCTCTTCAGAGGTTTTTCAGTGTTGTGGGTGGGTGGAGTGTTGTGTGTGTGTGTGTGTTAAGAGGATGGTGAGCTGACTGATTCGAGAGCAAGGTCATTTGAGTTACAGCTCAGCACACACACACACTTTTTAATCACAGAGCAAAATGGCATCCGAGGGGCAACCTTCTCCAGCGGCTCGGAATTTCATGTGTGTGAAATTGAAAATGAAATGATGTGAAATAAGGCTTATTTGGCATTATTTCATGTATTGAGAGTTCACACACTAATATAAGTCATACTGACTCTGTCTTGGCCAGCTTTGAAAGAGAAGACAAATCGGACGGCCAGAACAAACACAGAATCAATGAACACAAACTCAGACACCAGTGAGCCCACAGTTTGGATAAATGACCGTCTATCACCCATTCCACTGGCTTTAACTCATAAAACACAGTTTTTCTTCTCTTTGGAGAGTGAGGTGGCCTGAAATGGCAGGAGGCAGAAAAGGAAGCGTGTGGGAGTGAGGAATGGTAAATGGTTAAAAAAGCGTGATCAAGGACCCAAGGGGGAAACACAGTGAAATATTAAGTAGCTGCGGTGAACTGCATTAAAGCTCCTAATGGCGTTTAGTCATTCAGAGTGATTTGTGGCAGTGTCTTCAATCACGTCAAACATGGATAGAGTAAGGAGCATTTCATTTTTACAGTTCAGGGACAACATACAACATGTCAACGTGTGAAATCATTCAACGCATTCTCATCCTTTAGCATCATTTAGAACGCTATATGACAAAACGACACAACTCCTACAGTGTTAAATGTATTCCAAGATTAACATGGCTTCCAGTTCGACCTCGTCCATGAGTGTTAACCGAAACGTAAACGTGAAAGACGAAGCTTGAATTAACGGGTATGTCCCTCTTTGGCTAATGTACTTTCAAGATGGAGGGTCAACATGGCGACCGACATTAGAACCCCTTACCCATATGTATTTTCAATGGCATATTATACACTCACGAGAATACTTTATTACTTGAACGAAGTGAATATACATTAATGAGCACATATATTTTTGAAAGAACTAAGTGTTTTTAGCTAAGAATAAACTAAAAGAGTTACACAGTGTAGCTTTAAAGTCAACAAGGAATTAAAATTGGCACCATTTACTTTATTAATACATGTTCTTTGCCTTATTGTGGATGGTTTATCCACATGTTATTCTAAAGAAAAATTATGTTTTTTTTTGTAATCTTTTATAAAAATGTAACAACTTTCTCTGTGACGCATGATAGATATTAGTGCGTCTCACAGGTCTCGTTCATTATCACTCACGCCACCGGCCTCGCGCCATTCTCACGTCCCTCTGCCTCGTCCTGCTCGCCACAACATTATTTCAGCAACATGACAAGCCAGTGAATTAGCAGGTTTCAGTTGTTGCTTTGCACAGTCCGAAACATTTTATCTACATGTTACACGGCTAGAGTTTTGACACCAAGTCAATGCGAGCTCTGTCTAATTCTTACTTGTTTATTGTCATCTGTCTTTTTCCTTTTACCCGTCTTTATTTTATGGGCAGTTGCCACTCAAGGAATTGGCAGTTTAGGTTGTTTCTCCGCCATTTGCACAGCTGCGGTTTAAACGACTGGTATTTCTGCAAATGGCAATAGGACCACTGGGAGGAGCCGGAAGAGCTTGATTTTTTCCACAGATTATCTGTCTCATATTCTATAATGAACGTTTTAACAAATATGTAAAAAATATATTTTTTACAAAAGTTACCTACAGCAGCTTTAATGGCCACAGTGCAATTCAGAGCGTAAGTGTGAATGAGATTCTGGGTCGGGCAATGTTCCAGGAGTGAGTGAGTGAGTGAGTGAGAGAAAGAGATAATTGACTTGGACAGACTTGACACTTAGTATGCCCCTGGGCAAGACAGGCGCAAAGGGGGGATTCGCATCCCTGGGATTTGAAATGTTACAGATAGTTTTTTAGGAAGCTGCAATGTAACATTAACTCAGTAATGAAGCACAGGAAAACCATCATGATGCTTCAAGAAGCCTGTTGATGGCTGTTTCCCCACAGCCATTGAGATTTTACAGATCTAATGTGTCCTTGTGGACTAACATTGACACTATATGGTCAAAAACAACCCTACAAAGCCCAAAACAAAAACTGTAATTTAGTTTTGGAATTTCTGTGTCATCCGGTGATGGATGACAGACATCTATTATGTATGAAAGCCTCAGGCTGACCTTTCCTTTTGCCTTGGCTTGACGAACACAGATTATTAACTATGCTTATGATGAATCACGAACGATATGTTACTGATCAACATACCGGTATATAATGCTCGATAACAAGCAGAATCCTATTTTTAGCACATCTGTGTTATGTGTTAATCTGAGCGTGTAGACAATAAGAAAAAAGAAAGATAGCATACATATATTTTTGCAACTGTGAACACTAAAGCACATAAACTACATTTAATGAAACGCATTCATTATTCAAACATTTCGGATCAATAAAACTAAGAAATAACATAAATAACCACAAACTGCAGATAGGATTTGCATTTCACATGCAAATCAAATTAAATCGGCTAAATTGGCTGTTCCAGCACGCTCTAAAGGCCTACAGCACAACATCGATGCACTGAAAAATAATCAACAATTAAGAACACAATTTATAATATATAAAAATACAAAACGATGAATCAGAATCATTTTCCTCCCATAGAAAGTCCCTGTAAAGGCAATTGAAAAAAAAATCTAAACACATTATAAATGTTACAAATGTATTGCTAAAACATATTACAAAGACTACGAAGTACTGAATGGGTGGTATTTCCGGTGAAGCTCTAAGGATGCTGGATTAATTCCACCGATCGTAGAGTCCAATGCTATACCGAAATTTTTTTTGGGTTTTTCTACTCTATGGCTATACTAAAGAAACGGTAGTCACAAAAACAGACAAAACAGACACCCCTCATTTTGTTTATGCTTCTTTGTTTACTATAATAAATAAACATATTACTAAACAAACATATTATATATAAAATTACATCTAAACGTATTAAAGTTTCGTTTCAAAGACGGGAGGATAGTAAATTTTGAAGACTCTGCCCATAATCCCGTTTCCTCGGTTTTCCTCCTCTTTAAATCTCCCCAAACGGAAACTGAAGAGCAGCCTTGCGTCGAATGCGGAACTTAAGCGTGCATATAGCCTATTGTGGAGTTAGACCGTCAAACCGGATTTTGGGTGTGGCTAAAACCGGTCTCGATGCAGTAGCAACTTACTGCAGTACACGAGATCCAGGGGGCGGAGTTGGATCCAGATCTGAGGGGTGGAGTTGGGTAGGTTTAGGGGTGGATTTAGAGATCAGGGGGTGGAGCTGGGTAGGTTTAGGTATATGTAAGGTGGGAGGAGTCTGGATCCGATTCCACCGACTATATTTTTTTAAATATAAAAATATATATTTAAAATAAAACATTATTTATACCGGTGCGTCATCAACTGGTAAGGTCATTTTGACTCATTTTGTAGGTTTTATAATTCCTGTAGCTGAAACAGCAGACTAGCACAAGCTGAACAAAAAGTATATGGTAAAAATATGCATAAATAAAGTAAATGGATTTGGAATGTGTTAATTTTTAAGGTTCTGTTTTAAAGGTTTAATAAAGCAAAATCAATATCTTTCCAACCCGGAATCTGCTTAAGGCCCTCTTGGGAATCTGGGAATCACAAGCAATGCAGGCCTTCTGATTGTCTAATTCACATTGCTGATAAATGAATATTTGCAAATGTAAATGGTGAGTTCTAAGCACTGACCCCAGGTCTTTTCCAGTGCACACGGCCAATCCTGTTACCCAGGTAGAAGAGCGATTCGTCCACGGACGGAAACAGTGGGTCCTCAAACAGCGCTCCACTCTGTAGACACTGCCTCTTGAGGGTGGAGTAATGCTGCCCCTCAAAGGCCTTCACAGACGAGAACATCTTTCAGCCTACAGAGGGACAACACAGAAAGAGAGAGAAATGCCAATAAGACAGATGCAGTATAGAAACAGTACAAGGTGCTCTTGCTGCTGTGAAGATCTCATCACCTTTTTTTTCCAGGAACATGATGTGCCTATTATTGCACGCATGACTTTCTAGCTTTGTGTCTGTTCATATTGCTCACAAAAACAAGCTGACTGTATTCTCCAGTTATAATTATTGGGTGGCATAAAATCTTTTGTTTGTTTGAGGCACTTGAGCTAACTAGATATTTACAGGCACAAATATATATTTCATTTCATTTTAATTTTTTATTTAATTTTTAGTTTAATTAATTTAGTTAATTTTTCCATATTGATCTAATGTTAATATTCATATGCACTACTGTTCAAAAGTTTGGGGTCAGTATGAGTTTTCTTTTAAAGAAAATATTACATTTATTCAGCAACGATGCGTTAAACGAATCAAAAGTGACAGTAAAGAAATGTTACAAAATATTTGCATTTCAAATAAATGCTGCTTTTTAAACTAAAGGATCCTAAAAAAAAGTGTATCCCTGTTTCCACAAAAACATTAAGCAGCACAATTGATTTCAAGATGTTAATAAGAAATGTTTTTTTGAACAGCACATCCAGCATATTAGAATGATTTCTAAAGGATCATGTGACACTGAAGACTGGAGTCATGATGTTGAAAATACAGCTTTACCATCAGAGGAATATACAACTTTGAAATATAATAAAATAGAAATACGTTTTTTTTTTTATTGTAACATCTTAAAATATTACTGTTTTTACTGTATTTATTGATCAAATGCATCATTGATGGGAATAACCAAAAACATCATCTTTAAAAAAAAAATCTTACCAACCCCAAACTATCTAAGTACGGTATATCTTAAATGCCAAATACAATAAAACAAACTCTATTTGAACACTACACATTGATCAGATGTCGGCATTGTGGACAAAACAACACAATACACCTGGCCAGATTCTATGAGACAGAGAATCTGAAAACGCAATTAGACTTGACAAACAAAAGATATACGATGACAATGTCAATGTCTGTCAAGAGGAGATTAAGTCATGGCAGGAACTGTACCTGCAGAACGACCATGTCACTGTGCCGCGGCACTGCTGTGACACTTTGCTTCAAATCCAGGTTGAACTGGAATGTATAATTACAAAGTTGTATTGACCACAGAGACTGGTAGAGTAAAAGCGATGCCAGAGACGAGTGTGTTGACTGGCGAATACCTTTTTTCGACTAAACGAGTCTATAACAGCCATTCATGAGTTTGAAAGTAGTTCAGATGACATCTTATCCAGAAACGTCACATACGACACGCCATTTATGTTCAAATGTACAAAAAAGGACCCTTGCGTCCATTTATCTGCATATTTCCGACGACTTGTCTAAAAAGCATGGGCAGTCTGTCAATCACAGCTCTCTGAGAGGCTAGTTTTGAGATCCGAGCTGCGGTGAATTATTCATCTCCATTCCCAAACCTTCAGGAACATTAATATTATGTCTTCAGCTTTCTGCCCATTTTCTCAGCACTAATGACAGAAAACCCTAGCTTATGTCATTCTACCGCCACATTTACACCATTTCTGCAGACTGCAGAGAAAACGTAAAGACTTCGGATAATAACAGCTCCATATCGTCACGCAATATCAATGTTAGCAAATGTAGAATGAAGCTTCTTCCATATCGATGATCTCGTTAATTGGCGATGATAATAATGATATCATATTTGCATCATATGTTATAGAAACAACATAATGATAAATAGAGCCAGACCGATATTATCGGCCGATATTAGGCATTTTCCATAATATCGGTATCGGCAGTTATAATGGCCGATAAATAAATATTTAAAAAATAAAATAAAAACGGACGAAACACGCTTCAATCATCTCTCCTTGGCCTGTTATATTGAAAATAAATATGATGTTATCTATTGCTAAATTATGGCTCATCATAGACTAGCTAACCACAAAGCAAGCTAATGCCAAAATCATCAGTGGAAGACCGCTAACGTTAACATTAATAAGCTTGGAAACCACAATGAACTTTTTCTGCTTAAATAAAGTAATGATTACTGTATTTATAGCTAGTATATATCTAGTTACAGTCTGTTTTTCTACAATTCTGTTTTTTGTTTTTTGTTTTAAACCGTGGATAAGCAAATGTACACGATATGATAATCGTACATGTCAATATCGCGATAAACCGCCATACTGGTATACCGTTACAACCCTACTTGATTGTACAGTACACTTGACTGGAGAACCTGGGGAAATGAAAACACAGCAGTTGGACTGCCAGCAAAGCAGATGGTGCCTGGTCTTGTCTCGTGACTGACTCGTGACATCAGTGAGATGTCCACCACACAAGCAAATGGTCTCTCCTCTACACGATCCTCCTGACGATAGGAAACATGTAGGCAGTGCTGATGCTTGCAAGTGGAATTCAAACTTCGGGGGAACCAAAGAGTACAACAGAGGGATCAAAGCTGCAAGAATATTATGTGATTATGCTGCATCTGTTCAGAAGCACCATATTGGCTTTATGAATTTGCAATGTTAAAACTAAGCTTAATGACAGATGTAATGTGCCAATTGAGACCGATAGAGGTCTTTTGACTCTCTTTCACACCCAACTTATGCACCGTTAGCTCATAAAAGTTTATAAGCGGGGTAGTGGAATGATGTGGTTTATGGTCTCGGGTCGATTAAGCATTGTCCGGTTCTGTCAACACTGCATTGGCTGCCTATTAAACATTGTATAAATTTTAAAATATTGATGATTACTTACAAAGCACTAAATGGTTTAGCTCCCCTGTACTTGAGTGATCTATTGCGATCTCGAAATTCCGGCCTGTTGATAATACCTAGAATATCAAAATCGACTGCTGGCGGAAGATCCTTTTCCTATTTAGCACCAAAACTCTGGAACAATCTTCCTTACATTGTCCGGGAAGCAGACACACTCTGTCGGTTCAAATCTATGATGTACTTGGTACATCATAAGAAGGATGGCGTCTACACTAATATTAGTCTCTCTGTTTATCCCGAGGTTTACTGCTGTCCACCATATCCAGGCTGTATCCAGATCTGATAAGGACCAGCAGCAGTCCTGAAGTGTCATCTAGTCTCTCCTCTATGGTGGACCTGTGCCTGGACCCATCTCAATGCAGTCCTGAAGTGTCACCTAGCCTCTCCTCTATGGTGGACCTGCGCCTGGACCCAACCCAACGTATTCCTGAAGTGCCAGCCTCATCAGCCATGTGAAGGCCTCATCGACACGACTGATTCTCAACAACTCGTCTTCCATACCACCGTGATTATTTAGACTTCCAACCAGATGGAAATGGATAAATATACTCTAAATGTTCCGATCCAATCTGACTTCTAATGCTGCCCGAATCATACACTGTTCCTTCGTTGGCCAGAACAGAACTGGCCCTCCGAATCAGTGTGGTTTCTCCCAAGGTGTGAAGGTCACCTGATGGAGTTGTGATTCCTTGCCATTGTTGCCTTGGCTTTTGGCTTGCTTAGTTGGGGACGTTTAATATTCAAAAATACATTTAATAGTCACAAAGTTGACAGCAATTTTCTTTTACAAACAATCGTTGTATTATTTTCATGTTATCACTGTGAAGCTGCTTTGATACAATCAGTATTGTAAAAAGCGCTATATAAACAAAAGTAACTTGACTTGACATTTGGGAAAAAAAAAAAAAAAAAAAAAAAAAAAAACAAGAGTAAGACCCAGAATATTGAGTTCCTGAAGAAAATGCACTGTATGAATCCCACGAGACAACAGGGCTAACATGGTGCACTACCTACTAAAACTCCTACTGTGCAATAGAAGTGTAGGTGGTAAAAAGAGTGAGAGCGCAAGAGAGGAAGCTGCACTGGAATAGCTGGCAGAGAAACAGTGTGCACCAAAGAGCTTGATGAAAACCCCCTCCCCTCTCCGACAAATCATAATTTCAGGGTATCCCAGCTGCGTCACTGCATCCACCTCATGAATACATTTAGTATGTCATCTCATCTCACCAGCCATACAGTACACCTAGAATCACCCCAGTACTCCATGACTCCTTATGCCTAAAACATGCATTGCTGAGTCCATCACTATTGCAAAATATGCTCAATTCAAAATGTACTGCAGACAGTGTTGGATGTGTTACTTTTGAAATGCAATCTGGTTACTGATGACAAATTGAATGACTTTAGGTAATATAATCTCAACACTCCTGGATATTACGTCTTATTTATTTGGTGTCACAAACAACAATAAGTGTGTAATGTTTTGACAGAAATACACATAAAAAGCACAGAGAAGCATCATCAACCTATTCTGGTAACACTTAAGGTTCATTAGTTAACTAACATGAACTAATAATGAACTGCACTTCAGCATTAATTCATCTTTGTTAATGTTAATTTCAGCATTTATTAATACATTATCAAAATCAAAAGTTGTATTTGTTAACGTTAGTTAATGCACTGCGAACTAACATGAACAAATGAACAACTGTATTTGTATTAACTAAAGATGAACAAATATATTAACAAATGTGTTGATCCTGGTTAGTTCATGTTAGTTATATAAACAAATTAAACCTTATTGTAAAGTGTTACCCCTTTTTTATATTATTGCATGTTTCAATAAATAAATATTGTGCATTAAGTATACTAATTAACACTCTTTTCACTAAACAATGAACTAGTTTGAGCTCTGCTGGAAAATACAATTTGGTGGTTGTTATTAGATAGTGGTTGAAATTTGGAACACAGTCAAAATGATCATCATTAGCTTGTAAATAAACCAGCTGCTTTTTAGTTATTACTGTACATGTATGGTGGTCAAGCTGGTTTATATTATATGGTGGCTGGCTAACCATCTAATGAACATACTTGACCAGCAATAGAACAGAACTAGTTAGAGCAGTAAATTATAGCCCAAATAAAGAAATAATCAATCTTAACATGGTAGCAGTATTTTGGAACATGGTAGTTGGTTTAGTCTAAGATTATCATTAGCTGGTAAACCAATTTGGACTAGCAACAAACATGAAGCTATCAGCTAGTCATTCCAATTTCAGTCATTTTCCAATCAGGCAAAAGGTTTTTATAACATGGTGACTGGTCAACCAGCTAATGACAATCAGCTAGAAGAGAACTAGTTAACTAGTCAGAGTAGTAAAGTCAAGTTTAAATGATTTGGGGCATTTAATTTGTCATTCCACTTTAAAGTGGGCGCAAGCTGTGACTGCTTAACCAACTGACCAATTAATAACTAACTAATAATCTTAGTTTAGCTAAAAACCAGGTCATGTCCATAAAATTTTACTTAATACTTTGAAGAAAACAAAATTGCTTCGCACACTAATATATGACTTCTCCTTGAAAGATATAAATAAATGAATAAGCAAACTAATTTATTACCATTGCGTGTTTTTTAATCAATAATAGTAATCAAATTGCCTATATCTAATTCATAAAAAAATATATTAAAACAATGTAATGTAGGCCAATTATAATTACAAATACCTCATCTGATTAGGCCAAACAGATTACATTTTACCCAAATATTGACGGAACTGCACAATAAGGTTTTCAAACAAACACTAAGCATGTCATCAGATCATTTTGTTGCATTAACAGTTCCGCTAACGACTGATAGACTACACTCGGACAAACTTATCTTAATAAGAAACGCAAGACGTGGGAACAACTAATTTACAACGTGCCACGGAAAGTGATTTCCTTTCCTGTTCAAGAACAATTGGGCTCTGCTTTACCCGAACGTACCGAACAGATGCATTAGGCTTCTAGTTCACACACTGGGCTTTAAAGACATGACAAATTGTGCCTGGAAAAGCCAAGAATCCCCATCAAATAAGAGCGCGATATTATTATTTTTTTTTTCGCCGCTGCACGCGTCCCGTCAGGTGGCACTAGCAAGATGTGCCTCTCGCGCTCGGAATTAACATAAATCAGCGCGCTCATCTCGTTTGTACGGGTAATTACAGTCTCGCATTCTAAACCGTGTCAAATTCGATCGGATATCACACTCTGCTAGTCTAATAGATCGACACGGCCTCCTTGCTTGTGAAATAATCCAATACCTGAGCACAACTCCAGTCCCACGTTGGCGTCTCTCTCTCCGGTCCTCCCGGGATCCAGCGACGTTCTTGCGGTCCCGTGCAACCGAGGCTCTTCTCCGAGCTCCGGATCACTCTCACGCGTGTCTGGGAGGGGCCTACGAGCGGAGGGGGGACTTTCTGAGCATGTGCGGGCGGCGGGGTAGACACCAATGTGTGCCCAGCAGACACACACACACACGCGCGCGCGCGCGATGATGCATTATGTCATTTTTGTTGAAATAGTGCCTTTATTCAATAGCATTAGCGTGTAACTCAACATAATACTACTCTTGCAGTATTATAATCAGAAGTCCATCAGTCCATCTCATCAGCACCATGGACAGCGGCAGCGTACATTTCTAACTTGCCACTAGGGAGACATACTAAACAGAGACCGGCTACTGAGGAAAAGACGCCTGAGCCCTGCAATTCTCTGAAATAACATACAATATGAATCATGAGGATAATTTAATCACTAAAAAAAGGAATTGGCCTGAAATTTACATTTTCTTAACGCAATGAAAGGCACATTTTCTGAGATTGGATGTTCAGAGCAAGGATAAGCTAATGGTGAACCCAGAAAAAGTCTTTTTCAGAATGTAGTCATATTTTCACCTAGGGTGTTGGCGTCAAAGGTGACAAAACGCATTTAAAAGATGCATTTAAGTTGCCCAAGATCACAGACATGCACCTGACCCTGTACTCCTCTATTTCTTTCAAAGTTCATTTTTATTAATTTCATAGATTTGTGAAATAAGGCAGGGATATTTCAGCAATTTCTCAGCATGATGTGTGTTGAGATCTAGTCAGTCATCCAGCCGGCCAGGCTGGGCAATGAGCTGAAATCAGATATGGAATTCCTCAAAGGAGTGCTAGTGTCTAAAAAAAAAAACGTCCCAGAGTTCACTGGGCGTGATAGGCTACGCCATGTAGATAAACGTGTTAATGTCCGTCTCGTCCCGTTTGATGTACTTCTGTTCTATCAGCCACTCGATCTGCTCTTTGATCATCTTTTTCTGGGGAAGAAACATGTTCTTTAGGATCTCCACCAGCTCCGTCTGAAGCTGGGCGTTGCTGATCCTCTTCCTCATCTTCATAATCTGAATGATAGCTTCCTATACAGAGTGAAGAAAAGGAGTTTGGTGACAAATGAGGTTTCCTTCAGTGTTAGCATGTCTGAGAAATGTCTAGAGTTTAATGTTTCTCATGCTATTATAGAAAAGTTGAAACTGCCTGCATATGAATATTTTTACAAAACGTAAAAAAATAAATGGGTAAGATGGACCACATGGTACAGTACCCAGAAAACAACCTTCAAAACCATTTGAAAAACATCTGAGGACGCACCTCATGAAATCACCATATAATTCCCATTATACCTGTATCACTGTTTGATTACTTCACTATTATTCTAAAATGTGGAAAAAAATATAATAAAGAATCTAACACACACACGTGCACACGCACACACTGCTAATATAATATTATGGGGACCAAGGTGAATATTTGGGACAGACAGACAGACAGACAGACACAGACAGACAGACAGACAGACAGACAGACAGACAGACAGACAGACAGACAGACAGACAGACAGACAGATAAATAGATAGATAGATAGATAGATAGATAGATAGATAGATAGATAGATAGATAGATAGATAGATAGATAGATAGATAGATAGATAGATAGATAGATAGATAGATAGATAGATAGGAGTATCAATGATAGGTTCAATGACTCCAATACCTGTGTGCGTAGTATCCTAAGTTGCACTATGCCCTCATTTTCTTCTTCGCGCATTCTCTCTGTGGTGAGTTGTAATCGACCAATCAAATTGATCTTCCCTCTTTTCTGGACCTTTGAGTTTTTTCTGTGCAGAAGAGATCATTTCATTGAAATGAGGTCTTTTAAAACATGCAATTAAGAAAAATATAGTAGTCCAACAATATTTGCATATTATGTACACACCATTAAATACCATTCAAAGGTTTGGGGGCACGCATGTGTTAAAATGTTTTTAACATTTCTTTTTTCCAGCAAGGGTGTTTTAAATTGATCAAAAATGACAAATAAATACCTTTTTTTCTCTACAAACAGTGATGAGTGTCCTTACATTAAAGAGAACTCTTGATTGATGTAAAATACAGAGCCGTCAGCGAAGTCTTTAGGAGAGCCCACCACAGGTTCATATGACAGCACCTGACGCTTTAGTTTGGGGAAAGCTACAAGAGACTACACATTTAAAAACAACAAACAACCAAAAAATGGTTAGACAGTATTAAGCAATGTCATATCAGATCCCTTCATTTTCATTCCACAAGATCAGACCATGTTCATCCTATTGCTAACAGTGAATTGTTTTAATGTCATCAAAATAAAGACTCTGTTACCCAGAGGGTCCGGCGTAGCTCAGCGTCTGGAAGTTCTGTGGCTAATTTCAAATTCTCAAAGCTGATCCTCTCTCTTGGCCTTTGGTTCCAGGCAAACAGCACAGCTAACTGGAATGTTGTAACTTCTAAATCATACTGCCCAACTTCATTCTTGAATGTGATCTAGGGATAGAAGAGATGAGACCAATCTTGACCTGTTCCCTTGACATGAAGGTGCCCTATACAATGTCAAATTTGAGACAGATTATCCAAATCCAGTGTAGCAAGACTAAATTTCAAAGACTAAATTAAAGTTTCCACATTAGTACAACTTCTGAGCATCAAAGTTCAGCATTTTTTTCAGGGCTGTAACCACAAGTCCGACTCAATGATTAGAAATGGTCAAATTGTTCATCCCCAGTATTTGACATTCTTGAAGCTGTTCTGCTGTACTCCTTTACGCACTGCTCTGTTTGTTGTTAGGATGACGAAATGTTTTAAAAGTTAGCCTACATTTGTAGCCTCATCACTCATCAATGTCAAAATGATTGGAACGGCCAATCTAATCAAAGAAGGCGGGCCTTACTGTTCACAGATGACTGGTGTGAATTCCACCACAATGGTTTAGCGGTTAAAATGAGTATGGTGAGATGCTAGTAGTTTAACATTCAATATCTGACAAATGTGTTACAGAAATGTCCAAGGATTGAAACTACTCAACTTTTTCATGAAATTTCACTGTTTCGAATGATTCATGTAAATCATCACTAAACTTGACGAGACAAGAAATATTGTGACGTAGACATACGATGAAGAGTGAATGTGTGCATTTTTATAAAATAAAATATAATTTCCAAATAGTTTAATTTGATAACCTCACAACTACAATTGGACCTAGAACTTTTTTGCCTTAATAGTCTTCATTGAAAACTTCTGGTTTTGTCTCTCCCTTATTTCACAGGAAGTAGAGCATGCCATTATACAAAGGGCTTAAGCTGAAGCTGCCACTCACAATGCCATTGGACATCAAATGGTGCCAGTGTAATTTTCTGCCACTGTGATTTTTCTTGTAAAACTCCTCGACTTCAGGAATGAGATCTTCTAGTTCGGTGGGCAACGATACGAACACTTTCTCTGAACTCCGAGACCATGCTCCCGCATTCAAGATCTTTATATTGACAGAGTCGGCTATAGTGTAAAGACATAATTCAAAATTAGTTTGAATGTACAACAAAACAGTTCAGAATAGAGGCTTACACTCCCAACCAACGCAACAGAGTGCGGCGCGGGGCGAGATTTGATGGGTGAATGTGGGTGCGAGCGGTTAGATACTCGTGTGTGGGCAAGGCTTAGTCTTCCCCTGTTTGCTGCTACTTCTGATCACTTGTAGAGGGAAAAGCCGGTCATAACTGCATGGTTTAGTTTTCTCTGTAGTAATAGCATATTGGTGAAACAGATTTGGCAAGCGATCAAGAGCATATCTGTGTTTGTGCTCTGGAAAGCATCAAAGGTTTCTATTTTCAACACATTTTTGCAGCGTTAAGTAAATCTCCAACAAATCTGTTGATTTCTTGAACGCAATGGCCAATCAGAGGTGTTTAAAGGGTAACTAAACCCCTGGTCAGAGCTTGACTCCACCCACTGGCAATATTTGAAAATGCTGAAAAAGTGGGCAGACCCCAGCGGAGATAGAGGGGACGAAATAGATGCTAAAACACTCTATCCTGATCGTTTTCAATACTCACAATTCCAATTCCTGACTCCCTACAGTGGTTTTGACGAGGGCGTAGCTCGCGTGGTGAGCTGAAACCTGCGTACGTCACAAAGTGCGGAACATTCAATAGGAAAATTCAACTGCAGTAGCCACCGTTCAACCTGAAGAGGGCAGCACTAAGACGTTTTTACACCATAGTAGAAATAGAACACTTTATAAACAAATGTCAAAAAAGTTAATCGAATCAGTGACTGGTATTAATAAAGATCCATTCTTACAGATCATTAACTAAAAAAAGTTGGTTAAGTGTTTAGTTACACTTTCTTACCACTCAAAACGACTGGGTATTTGTGTATTTGTATTTGTACCTCGCAAACAAAGTGTAGACATTATGAGATTAATTTGTGCAGTCAGCTTAATTGAATATAACGTAACTTTGTGAGATTGTGATGAACTAAAATGAGTTGTAAAACTAACAGCTTTTTAGTGATTATAAAGGGAGCGCTCTTTGTGCGCTTTCTGCAATGCTAATCACACATGTATTAGACTGTACTGGACTTGCTTTTCTGTTAAAATTAACAGGGCTTTGTAAATGTAGATGCTTTAAAAACAAATAATATATCTGGAGTGTTTATGCTGAGATGTGTAGGTTGTTGCTAGGTGGCCAAACTTGAAATTATTTCATGGATGTACTGAAAAAATCTGTTTAATTTTACCTGAAGACTTTTGTGGGCGGTAGTGGGACAAAACATGAATGTTGCGGGTAGGAGTGGGAGAAGGTAACAATTTTGCAGGAGCGGAGACCTCTAATTCAGAAGCAACATAAGACACTCATATCTGACCTGGCAATGCAAGTTTGTTGTGTTTATGCATTTCTTTGAAGGATTGATTTAAGTCTTCTGATACTTTGATGTCCTGGAACATTCTGGCGAGCTTGTTCACGTAATCTGCTGGCATACCAACCTCCTGTACAGACACAAAAGTCACTCGACAGAGATTCACTAAAACGTCTTTCATCGATAATTACAATCTCGTTCTCAGTTCCACTTACCCTGAGCCACTCCACCATGTTCTCTTCAATCTCACTGTCTGCAGAAATGTCAAGAATGAGCCTGCGAGTCAAGTGCGCTTTGTGGTACCTCATGAAGACATCTTTGTTCTGAACATACTTTAGAACCAAGAGCTGTAATCAGTAGATAGATCAAAATAAATAATTAACGCATTGCATCTAATATAGCAGTTGTGAACAGAGACGAGCAAAAAAACACTGCCACAATAAATTACAAATATTTAATGGACACTCTACCCACTCACCACTTCCTTCAGCTTGGCCTCTATTTCCTCTGATGTGAGTTTCTTACTCAGTGGAGTCTTTCTAAGGAGCATATCACAGTAGTTGGCCAGCAGTTCTGGACATTTGGACTCTGGTTGTGTTTTTAGACCCCCACTGCACATAAAGGACAAATAATTCAAAGCAAAACCACAGTGATTTAAATATATCCAGATCTACAGATAAAAAAAGCAATTTTTCAAAAGATACACAGTGTATGTATATATTGAGTTGTCTTACCCTTTTTGTTTTAGAGGGAGCTCTAGTTTAAATATTGTTGCATCATTCACTACTGCTTTGTATGCCTGCGTAAACATGCAAGTATAATATGGTAATAAATAATAATGAAAAAAGGAAATCACCTCCTCTCCTCTTCACTTTTCAACATGTAAAAAAAAAAAATACACTATTTGGGGTGAGTAAGATTTTTTGGTCACACTTTAGGGTCCAATTCTCACTATTAACTAACTATTAACTAGGACTTTTAGTACTCCAAATTACTGCGTATTAATATTAAAGTAGTTGTTAGTAAGTATTGGGTAGGATTAAGGGACGTAGAATATGGTCTTGCAGGATAAGCAGATTTGTATTTTTTTAATTTTCAGCATTATTAATTCAGGCTTCAGTGTCATAATATGATCCTTCATAAATTATTATAATATGCTGATTTGGTGCTCAAGAAATATTTCTTATTACTATCAATGATGAAAAGAGTTGAGCTGCCAAATATTTTAGGGTAAACCTTGATACACTTTTTGTTCAGGATTCTTTGATGAATGAAAAGAAAAACAAGAACAATATTTATTTAAAATAGAAATTTAAAAATGCATCCTTGGTGAATAATAAAATACTTTAAAAAAAAAAAAAAATCTCACTGACCCCACCTTTAGTAATGTATTTTTTATACCTATAGATTACATGAATATATATATATTATTATTTTGTCTAATAAAAATAACATTAATAAATATCATTTTTCAGTGAAGTCTTTAACAGTGAATGGTTTGGATTTATTGAGACTTACTTTATCCCTGGCTGTTAGGAAACGTGGGTCATCTTGGAATGCATCCTTAACTAATTTACTAAAGCGGTTAAACAATGTTAGGAGTTGCTCGACATATTTTTCAGAGTCCTGCAAAAATAAAACATCAATAAGTCATAAAGAGCAATAATTAAGAATTTTGAGAAACAGTTTGGAACCATATTATGGATTTTAGGGATGTGTGCCACGATTAATTTCCATAATGTTTAAACTGAAATTTTATGACCAACCAGTCGAAGAAACCCCCAGATCACAGTCAAAAACAGTTTGTATCAGCGATCCATTTAAAAAAGCCTACTTAATCTATAAATCAAACAGTCAAATCCCATTCTGAATTCACAGAAAAATAGATCATATACATACGTTGTGCTTGCCTTGCATTATTATAATTCTACATTGAGTAGTTCACCCAAAATGTTTATATCAAAATTTGCTGTTATACAACCGGAAGCTCACACTCCAGAACTAGTATTTCCAATGTCCACTAGCAGCAGCGATTTCGTTTAGTAGACTAGTCCCACACATCCCCAAAGCATATGCGCAAAAATAAATCATACAAATTTACAAACAAGGATTAATAAAAATGAATGAATTCCTATTCCTAGATCATTCAGTGATTGCCTTACAGGAACTGGACTCTACTGTCTCTACTCACTGAGGTAATGGTCTCCGCTGTGGCCACCATATCAGCCAGACCTGCATTCAAGATATGATCCTCCAGGTCTTTCAGCATAGGCTCAATCCCATTGGGCACTTTGTCCATCAGCGAAAACATAAGGTGCAGCTCTGTGGAAACACACCAACAGCAGAACAAACACACTTCAATTACATTAAAACATATTAACACAGTAAAAAAAAACATGAAGTTCCTGTCTATGGAGCTCTAAAGCCAAAATGCACATGAGTTAAACCAAGTGTTCCTGATGCAATCTACACAAATGTGGGATTTCCTTCAGTTGTATGCTGTTGTGTTTGTTTACAGTGTAAATGGGTTGGTGAACTTAGTGTTTAGCACACAAACACACAGATGGTGAGATGGATGGGGAGGTGTTGGCAAGATATAGATGGGAACGGGGTCCCATTGCCAACCTGAACTTGCTGAGCCTTTGGTGCCAGAGCTCCTGCCGTACTCACTCTCTGTCTCGTTCCGCTTGATCATTCCCGGACATTCGGCCAGGATTGTCTCTTTGAACGACGTCACCAGCGCATTCACACAACACTCCATTAGCTGAATGAACGCAAAAGGCACAAACTGAGCACCCGATGTTAGTATGCGAAAAAGACAAGTGCGCACTACACGCTGAGCATTATTTAATAATGCGGCACACCACGGGGTCTTGTTTTGGAGCATTTTTGGAGCACGCAACACTCACTGCCTGGACGGAGTTACATTCACGTCTGGTTTCCAGATATCGAAGTGCACGCTTCTCCTCTTCTCTTAACTTGCCATCTGCCTGTCAATCAAAAGCGTCACCAGGGATAAACAACTCTCAGATATTGTGACACATCATTATCATAATTCAGAAATGTGCTGTGATTTACCGTTCATACACATAAATGCTTGTTAAACAAACCACCAGAGTAGAAAGCTGTAGTGTCAACTAGAGTTGCTGGAACTTAAAATATCGATATTCGATACAATTTTTGATAATACAGGAAAAAACTGCAACAACATTAAGGGTATAAAACCTGAACAGGTAAGAAAAATATTTTGACTATGGTCAAAAGTACATTATCAACTGAAACTCAAAATATCCAGTTGCTCTGAAGGTGATTATATAATAATAATCTCAGGTAGTGAGAACACACCCTGAAAATGGCACAACTGACTATATAAATGAATAAAACCATTTCAAATATTCAGAATCGATATGTTATTTTTGACAACACTAGTGTCATTCAGATTTTTCAAGTTTAGAGCAGTTTAAAATACACTCACATATTTCATATAGTTCTGAACGCCGTTCTGTTGCAGATAGGAGGGTGCTTGTGTCTTGTAGAACCTCTCTGTGGAATCCAGATATGCCTTCTCAAAATTCTCTCTATAGATCTGGAGCTTGTCATCAGTGTTGGAACACAAATTCACTGTGAAACAGAGCAAAAGACAAGAGTGTCCATTAGAAGAGGTCCATCTAGACAGAACCTGAGTGGCTTAGCATTATGATAGCTTTACCATATGACTCGCGCACTCCGATGACAAGCTGCGAGTCGAACGCTTCTCCTAATCTCTCAGCATGGACCAGTTTCATGGCACTGTCCTGGAGCCGGTTCTTTATATTACAGAATATAGACTCGTTCCATGTGTCTAGCATAAGCTTTAGCAAGAAAATGTTAATGTTGAGCATGTATTGTTACAATAATAACAACTGCATTTAAGTGATAATATAGATTGATAATATAGAAACCACCTTTCTAACAATACTGTCTTCGACACTGGACTTCTTATTGCTCCCCTGGTTGCCCAGCAGGGTGATCTCTAACTTGCAGAAGGGTTTAGGTAGAATATCACACTGTGTAAAGAACTTCCTCCACTCCACAATGTAGGCTTTAAGCAAAGCTGTGTCATCCTGGTGACTGAGTACTCGCTGAAGTAGATCAGAAAGAGACTCAGCATGCATTGATTACAGGACTGGGGTTCCAGCAATTTATTTCTTCAGAGATATTTAAATATGATCTTCTTTATTATAGTAGGTGCAAAAGTGGTACAGTACGTACTGCCTGTGCTTGCTTGATGAAATCTAGGATGTCTTCTTTCAGTGCCTGGTGAATTTTTGCCGGGCCTTTGTCGTCCCATAAACACACTGCATGGACGTCTCTGCAAACCAAAAACAGTATCAAGAGATGATCTAAGATCAGATTCTACTCATTGTGCAACAATTTAACCTACTGTATGTTGTTAGTGCTAGTTGATATTATTGAGGTGAAAATCAGACCCAAACAGCACCATTAGTTAAATAAATAAAAGTCTGGATGTACAGTACACTGACTTGATATTTCAGTCAGTACAGACTATGTCACATCGAAGACAACTTACGAGAACAAATCGAACCACTGCTGCTTAGTAACTGACTCCTGACGTAGTAACTTCAAAACAATGGGCCGCATCAAATCCCATTTGTCTTCAAACTGCAGGGAGCCTTTATTCTAAGAAAGGAGATAAACAGTTCTTCAAAAATATGTTAGGAGTTTTATGCATTTAAAAAAACATTACATTTAATTAAGTTTACATTATAGCAAAATTGTATAACACTAACAGAAGTACAGTGCAATATAATATCCGTAGATAGACTATTACAGCTTTATCATGCACTATAATAAATGTTGATGGATTATTACAGCTTTATCATTAGAGACCAGAGGCACCAGGTGAGCTTCAAGCTTGACATAAACCAAATATGCACAGGCTGAATTATATAAGTAATTTAAATGATTAACTTTTGGTTTGTAATTTTAATCAAGAATATATATATATATATATATATATATATATATATATATCATTCTCGTGATCCACACAATGCAGTCCCATGATAGCAGGTAGTTTTATTTATTACTGTAAACTGTGCAGTGAAGAGAGACATAGTTGAATAGAGCTCTGAAACCCTAAACATTATAATAGCTCAAAACCTCACTAGCTGTAATGAACAACTCGAACAATGTAGTTTGAAATGAACGCGTCATGTTTAGCGATCTAATTAGAAGCGCACAGTCACCGGCTCATAGGATCACTGTCATAACACTCTGGGAGACGCAAACGATGCAAAATAATCTCACAGATTGTGGGACCTCCTACCTTCAATAAATTAGACGTCGCCATGTTTCTTCAACTTGAACCTCGTGTAATCTCGCGATGTTTGAGAAGGTTTGGTTGCTAGGGAGAATTGCGACAGACTGCATCAGCAGCACTGTCTGCAGTGTTGTTTATTATGTGTGTGTGTGACTT